>JANBPK010000734.1:0-73031 GCA_027579435.1 Candolleomyces eurysporus | reverse complement strand
ATGCCGCACTTGTGTACCTTCTTCAGACTGGCAGCCAGCCCGCACACGTTCCACGTCGCGATGCGCAGCGCGTCCTCACCTCGTTTAGTGAAATCTATCTTATCTGGAAGGACTTTGTTCTTTGGCTGTCCATTCTGAAAGTACTCTGTCTTGGCGCGTTTCAGAGACTTGCTGGACCCAGACGCCTGTGACTCCTCGACGCGCTGGGTTTCTTCCTCTGTGTCCGTGTCTCGCTCCTCTACCTTGCGCTTGGATCCAGAGGCYTTGACGGCTTTAGCTTTAGCTTTGGGGGCCATAGTGTGGTGACGAAGAGYAATTGCCTGGACTCTGAGTAATGGCCGAAGCTGAAAGAGCATGACTTGCCACACGCCGACGGCCCGATCGCGTCACGGCTTAGCCAAACGGGGCTATTTCCCAATGCGGATGGCCGATCACTGGAAGTTCAACTTTTGTTCGTTTCTCTTGTCCTGCTTGTAATTGGGCTTGATGTAAGTGGTCCTGTGGCTGCTTMATTTCTGCACGGCTCGAGTTATCTCCTTGCATATTATTCTCTCCAATTTCCCTCTGGCCAGTGTGCCATCCCCTCTTGCATGCTCTCACATCGAGGATTCTCTGCGTGGATAACGGTAGACGGCACTCCGCTCCCAGAGTACCTCGTCGCCGTGGACGAGCAGGCCAACCGTGTGTCGTGCTGGATTCCTGGTGAAGCAGGCAAGGTCAGTTTCGCCGGTATCTCTGAGCCCCTCTTCATTTCCCTAATAAGCGAACAATAGGCATTYACGGTGTGGTGGTCTGACCACGGCGGCAAGGTCGATACGTGCTCATTTATCACGTTGGATGGACTCGTGGTCCCGGGACGGTTTTTGTTGGGAGAGGGCATCGCTTCGCGGTCTGGGGTTAGGTCATCCCATTTGACTGAAAGACCGTTTATGTTCACAGAGGTAACCGAGGATACCGGTGTGTGCTGCAGCCATCATATCTATATCCCTTTCTCAAGTTKTATTCTGCAGTGGACGACACGGACGTATCGAAGCAGGACGTCGGTACCATTGTCGTAARGATMAAGAGGGTRAATCGTGTAGACTCTCGACCAGCGAACGCCGTACAGCAGTTACCCACCACCTCAGTCCTTGGGAAACGAAAGGCCGGCGAACTCAGTGTTGGGTCCGTCCTCCCCCATCTGTGCCATATATCTTCTGACTGGACCCGTATACAGTTTCGGTGCAGAACAGTCAACTTTCCTGCAGTACAGCTCAACATGGAAAGTCACACCCCACGATAAGACCCCTTCCTCCTCGACGAAGGCCCCCACATTCGTTTCCTTTGTGTTTCGGTACCGCTCTCAAGGCACGTTTCCCCGATTGTGGTCCAATACCTGCGTCCACTGACATGCTGCCCGCCTCGCACAGACTTTCTGGAAGCGCAGGGTATTGCCACTGGAATAAAGAAGAAGCCAGCGCTACCGTCAATAGCGCCAGAGCCAAGAGTGGGCGAAAAGCGCCGAGTGGCAAGCCTTCCACCTCCAACTTCCGCAGCACTCCTCGCAACACCCAGTCCCAGTCCGCCAAAGAGACCCAGGCTCACGGAGCCCGTGCTACCCGACCAGGTCAGTTCCACAGNNNCNNCCTATTTAAATTACGGTTCTCTGACCCTGAATCAAATACATCCAGGCCGCCCTGGGACACGGCTCAAGAAAGCCCTCCTCCGAGCTCCGTCGCGTTGTCAGTTACCGAAACCACTCCCTCGCTACAAGCACGCTACCACACACCCCGATGTTGACCAAAACCGACCCCGAAAACGATTCCTATTCTCCATCTCCTTCTGCATCCGCGTTCCACCCAACCCTCTACTTCGCACCACGAAACGACCATCAACGGCTCCCCAGCCTCAATACCCAYCTCCAGCATCTAATCGGCGGCGGCACGTCTTCGTTGGCTGGYATGCCCTCATTGTCYGCGTTGTCGGACGTTACGAGCGTAGCTAGCGACGAAGATGAGTTGACTGTCGATGGACATTTCYCATAATTTCTTTCTTTTCTYTTCYCTTCCCTTCYCTTCTCTKCTTTGCTTTTTGTCATTTGTCTATTTATTGGTCCGTTCCATCTTGCTCTCGGCTCTATGCACATTACCTCGCTTTGCTCTCCCCATCGCTTTCAAACCCTATTTTATTGCTATTGCTGCACATACGTCGCTATTTATTTTTCATTCCSGTTCCCTGCTTTGCTTTGCTMTTTCCCGCTGTTCATTGCTCGCTYGCTTGCTTTCTTGCTATCRAACCTTGCTGTCCAAAAGTTCAACAAAAGCTGTAGATACGAACTCTAGTATACCTTGTTCTCTCYGTGCTATCYGCYATCCGCTCATGATCATGTCTTCTCATGACCCCTACTATGTCTCTCGGAAATCATGTAATTACGTACAGCACGAACCCAACGATGAATATAACTTTTGAGAAGTTTGAATGAACACACGTCYCGAGGGGAGGAGTAAATCATCGAGTTGAGTACTGTATAACATGAGAGTGTCGAACTGAGATGTGCGCATGTGTGTAGCGAAATGGCAGACAGATGTTTACATGGAGGTATTTGGCAACGACAAGACAAGTGGATGAAGCAACNACTACTTGGRTTCGGGCGACAATTGTTGTTGAGCTCGGAGCTGCTTCTGTTTTTCCTGTTCCAAGCGCTGAAGCGCCCATCAGCACACAATATACAGCCAAGGGAAGATATGGAATGACATACGTGGTACAGCAGCTGAACGGCCATCTGAACGTTTGCAGGTTGGCCTGTAATAACGACCAACCGCTCTCCTTCAGTTCCACCAGGAGCGCCGTCTGCTCCAGTTCCWGGCTCCATAATCTTGATCTGACTCGCACTCATATGGCGAATTTCATTGATCTTGCTGCCTCCCTTCCCRATGATGCATCCCACAAGGCCGTTGGGAATGAAGATTTGTTGGGTTTGCATGGGTTGAGGGGGGTTGTGAGGAGCGTAGCCTGGGTATGCTCCAGGAACGTAGGATGAGCCGCTATAGTGACTTTGCGACCGTCGAGATGAGGTGCTGGAGGATGACGGTCGGTACGATGAACCACCCGATGACGGCAAGCGCTCGTTAGCCTCGATGAGGATGTTGCCGATGTAGTAGGTCGCAATATGAATGGCGTCTGCTACTCCTGCCACGCTAAGAACCCTCTGAGAGAATAGGAAAGGTAAACACATATCGAAAGGGATRACAGCAGGAAAGAATACGTACCTCAGTTGAACCAGGCAACATGCCTTCGCTCGCGTTCAGTCGAGCACCACTGGCGTCTTGAATCTCCTTAATCTTGCAGCCTTGCTTACCGATGACAGAGCCCATCCTCGAGTTGGGTATCATGAATTTGATGGTGACGGCTCGACTCCCTGGGACAGATGGGACGTCGAAGGGCTCATCATTGATTCTTCGAACRATCAAGCCAAACGCCTGCGGTGGGGAGATGATTAGACGCGGAAGTGGAACGGGGATAGAGGGWGTTCTAGGCTGCTGACCTTGGAGACGGCATCCAGAGGGCCAGATACATTGAGTATACGCTCAGGGTTTCCGGGAATGCTCTCTGATACCATGACTCGGGCGCCACTCTTCTCGCGGATCTCGTTGACGTGAGAGCCGCCCTTGCCAATGATAATAGAGGCGTCCTGGGTGACGATGAGACACCTCATCTGGATGTGGGCGGACGCTGGGGCAGACGGGGCGGATGAGGAGGAAGACGGCTCGGCGGAGGTAGTAGCGCCRTTGCCCGACTCCTTCTTGCCATCGCTGGAGTCGTTCTTGGACCTCGAGTCTCTAGTATCGTCTACAGGAGCGGTTACAGCGGAAGAATTAATCATGGTCACGTCGGTGGTGGAGGAGAGCGAGGAAGGAGGATCGTACTGTGGACATCCGAGGAGGATGCTAGACCCGTGTTAGGGCGCTTAGCGCTCTTATGGTTGTCGCTGTCAGAGGGAGAGCGAGACCGCTTGCGGGTTGATTCAACGTCTGAGAGGCCCATTTAGTTTATTCAATTGGAGGATTGGGGCAGTCTGGGCTGAGGTGGAGGCGGTCTGATGGGGGGACAGGGGGATGAGAGGGGAGGCGGGGATGGGTAGCTGCAGAGGACTGGGAGGAAACATACCTGAGACGGTGGCCAGGCAGGGGAGGGAGGACGAGGTGGTGGTGGTTCAGGTTCAAGGGACGACGTCGGAAAGCCTCGAGGTATAACAGCAATAATGCACAAACACGCCAATACACCACCGCACATAACTCCAGGGCCTGCCGTCAGTCCAGNTATGCATCCTCTGCTCGTCCGGATTGCCATCGCCCTCGCCACCCGCACCGTCTTCCAGCCAGACGAGTATTTCCAGGCCCTCGAGCCTGCCCACCACGCCGTCTTTGGCTATGGCGACCTCACCTGGGAATGGTGTGCAGCCCGTCCCATTCGCAGTATCATATACCCTGCCATCAACTTTCCCATTTACTGGGCTCTCAAGGTAACCGGCCTCCACAGAGTCGATGCACTCTTGGTGCGTGTCTATTTCTCGATGCTGGCCGAAGCCTCATGGCCGTAGATTGCAGCACCAAAGCTCCTCCATGGCGCCCTTGCCGCGGGTACCGACATTGGCGTAGGCCGTCTGGCGCGTCGGACCCTCGGAACCGACTGTGTCGAAACTGCCGTCTTCCTCTCTCTGACAAACTTGTTCAACGCCTTGGCCTTGTCACGGTCACTCTCCAACTCTTTGGAGACCTCGCTCTCTTCACTGGCCTTCGCATACTATCCGTGGGATGCCAGTYCGAATACGAGCCCATCTGTCAYGTACAATCGGTAAGCGCCTAGACCCGTTACTTGTATCCTGCATTCTAACTTTGTATAGCCGTAATCTTCTCAAGGCGATCTTCTTCAGCGCACTTGCATGCATGGTACGCCCCACAAATGCCGTTATATGGCTCTTCCTCTACGGCAAACTCCTTTGGTCACTCCGAAGTTACAAGACACTGGCATCGGCTTTCCTTCGTGACCTTATCGCTGTYCTGTAAGCTTCCCGYYTCACCCTGCAATCCATCAACGCTCATCTTCCGCAGACTTTCAGCGCTTTCTGTCCTGTTTGYTGTGGATTCGATATACTACAGTCGACCCATACTGACACCCTTGAACTTCCTCCTCACCAACTTTTCCTCCGTCTCTCTTTTCTACGGGAGTAACCCTTGGCATTACTACCTCACTCAAGCTTTACCGATTCTTTGCACCACCTCCCTCCCTTTTGTGTTACATGGTGCGTACACCACTGTCAAGGCCAGGCATTCTGCAACGAGAAATGTCGCCCTCCAAACCATGCTGGCGACCATAGCATGGTTCATTGGTGTCTATTCCTTTGCCGGCCACAAGGAATGGAGGTTCATTCATCCCATACTACCGCTGTTGCATATTTTTGCTGCAAAATCGCTAGTCGAGCTATGCCATTCCGGCCAAAAGCGCACTTCCGCATCCAAGAAAAAGAGTCGCCCAGGTCCCAACAGGCCAGGGGAACAGGCTCTTACATCCTTCCTACCTATTCGAAAAGAGCACTTCATGCTCCTGTTACTCACAATCCCCGCGTCGCTATACGTTATCCTAGGRTACTGCAGCGCTCCCATCTCCGTACTCTCTTATATTCGCTCTATTCCACTTCCCTCCTCTGCCGTTCCCAACACTTCCACTCCATTTACCGACACCATCGGTTTTCTTATGCCCTGCCACTCAACTCCAGGCCAAGCTTACATCCACCGACCCGTACTCGCGGAGGTTCCAGGGCGGATCTGGTCATTAGGTTGTGAACCGCCTCTAAACGTTTCCGATCTTAGCACATACCATGACCAGACGGATGTGTTTTACCAATCACCTAAAAAGTATATCGAGAAGCATTTCCCGTCGACTGTCGATCCGTTGTTCCCCCCTTCGCCTTTCCCTCGCTCGCATCCCGGGCAAGTGGGCGAGCAGGACTGGAAGCACGAGTGGCCGAGGCATCTGATTATGTTTGGGGAATTGTTGAAGGACGAGTACGGCGTGAAGGGGCTGTTGGAAGAGAAGGGGTATCGGGAGGTGTGGAAGAGGGGTAGAGAGTGGGAAGGGGAGGGAACGAGGACGGGTGGTGTTCGAGTATGGAAATGGGATCTTYAATGATGCAGGTTCATGTCAAATTYGTCAATATACCAAGTAATAAACTACAACCTCTGGTATGACTATGAAAGCAAAGCAGACAGGGAAAGCAAAATGAGAGCTRAGGGTATGCACGTARATACGTGGTACGGAAGGAAAGTCGATCGATATATACAAGAGTCCAAGTAATGCTAAGAGTCACGAACGAGAGCTTGATAAARAGGAGNGNAYCAACGGTCTTACAACCTCGAAAGATCCCTGCCCCAGATACCTCTGATGATCCAGTCGATCATAAGCAATGCCCTAGACCTGGCACTGACCTGCTCGTTCCAGTAAATGCTCCTCCAAGCATACATCGCCACCAGACCTCCCATCAACTGATATCTACCGAAATCAAATACGGCAGCGTTACCAATGTATGCAAGAGAGCCCAGGTGCAGGTATCGGAAAGGTTTGGCTACACTCTCATCRGTGGGGAACAAYGGTGYGATAGYYTTGCGTCCYAGGACGGCGTTGGTAGTAGACGTGGTAGAAACCGGGGCGGACGAGGAAGAGTCAGCAGAGTCGGAAGCGGTGGCCTTTCGAGCAAGTTTGTGKAGCTTCTTGCCGAGATATTTTCCTTGTTGTGAAGCAACTTGAGCCGTCTAAAAGATTGAGACAGTCAGTAACCACAGYATGGCTATACGGTAGCTGAAAGACTTACAGCAGGGAGAGACGTGATCCTGTTGCCGACTTCTTCCAAGAGTTTGACGAGTTCGTTGAACGAGAGACTGTCATCCGCGTCGGTGTCATACATCTCGAATAGCTGGCGAACCTCGACGAGATGATCCTCRGCCATGGGAATGCGAGTCTTGATCCCCTTAACCATCTCTTCCCACTCGCCAAAGTCGATTTTGCCGTTCTTGTCCTTGTCAAACTGCTCAACGAGCTCGTAGAAGTAGTTCATAGCGGAGGTTTCAATAGTCGCGCAGTCACCGATGGCGTAGACTTCGCTGTTGGGAGCTCCAACCACGCGGAGGTGAGAATCCGTCTCAATGGCTTTCTTGTGGGCCTGGTTCGGGAGGAGACTCGCTACGCGGGCTGTGAAGGGATTCATGGCAATACCAGTGGACCATAGAACGAAGTTGGTGGCGATCGAATGCTGTTCGGTRGTGGGTTTGCCATCAGCGTCCCTCCCGCGTGTCGTGTAAAGAACTGATGTTGGAGTCACTCCCGCGACACTGTAAGGGAATGCGGTGAGTGAAACTGTCAAGGAAYTGGAAAGGATAGTATTCACCGAGCTGAAGTCACTAAATCGACGTTATCTCTAGCGAATTTCTCTTCGGCAAACTTGGAGATCTCTTCGGCATACGTATTGAGGATATGTTCGCGTGACTGGATAACATGAATGGACACTTCTTCTCTGCAAATCTTCGGGAACTGTYATAGATCAAAGAAGGGTTAGCGCATTTCTGCGTACGAAGTGCTGGGGTTACTGACGTAATTCATGATATCCTCTTGGCAAAAGTCATATATTTCTGCAGCTGTCTCAATCCCGGTGGGCCCTCCGCCACATATGACGAAGCTCAGAAGGCGTTTTCGTTCCTCGGGAGTCGTCGTCGGCAAACTGGCCTGTTCAAAATTATCTGAAAGCAAAAATTAGTATTTCCAGCCCAGGATTTGGGGGTATGACGACATACCCAACACGCGCCTGCGAATAGCCTGAGCATCTGCAATGGTCTTGAGTTGGAAGCAGTTTTCTAGTCCGGGAACACCGTGAGTGCTTGAAGTGGAGCCTACAGCAATGACGAGCTTGTCATAGGGTATGTAGACCTTCCGAGAGACACCGTTGAGACTGGTTTCTACTTCTATAAGCCTTTCATTCATGACAAGGTCTGTCGCCTTTCCGGCAATGTAGTGACCACGGAGACGGGCCACAATCTTACGGATGGGCTCGATGAGCGAGCGAACGGAGACTGTTCCGACGGCTGCGGCTGCAACAGAGTTGGCCATCAACGACCGAACGGGAGCAGGAGAAATGAAATTTGCCACTCACATGGCAGGAGAGGGGTGAATGTGGTGAATGTATCAGGGGAAATAATTGTGACATGGAAATCCCCTGGAGAAAGAGAGCTTAGGACACCCATAGCCTGAGGAAGTATCAATTGTGGATTCAGAGAGCCTTATGAATGATACACATACCCCCCNATCCCCCACCAACAATAACCAGCTTTGGCCGTGTCAAGAGCTTCTGAGCTTCTTCATCCTCCTCGTCGTCGACTTGGACACGTGCAATGGGTAAGTTCTTCGGCCCGCCACGTTCTGGATTCAAAGCTAGCGGATGGACAGGGACACGGTCAACGTGTTTATCGTTATACGTGAACACATCGTGCACTAGAATCCCAGCTCCAATGGTCGCAAGGCCCACAACGGTCGACAGACAGAAGTATCCACCGTACTTGGCCGCTGTCTTGGAGCGTTGCAGCCAGGTCCTGCGGGTCAACGGCGGTGGCGGCTGCTGGGTGGAATTGAGCCTGTAGAAGGCCTGCTTCACTGGAAACCGTGTCGCTGGCCGTCGTGCAGCAAACATGAAAGAAAGAGCTTGAAGGGTGGCACGGTGCCGCAATGGACTTTAAAGTGTATCGCATTTGATGGAGAGGCGGAGTTGGTTTCTCACAGATCGTCAAACTTTGATCTCGAATTTCTCTTCATTCCCAACCATGTCCTCCTCGCCCCATAACCTCCCCCNAAGCGCCCCCNGGATCCAGCGTCGCCGCAGGGTACCACCGTTCGCCGTCACCACACGATCACAGCAGCGTCTCGCACCGCTAGGGCGCAGGCTAAGGATATTATCTCTGAGGAGGCGCCGACCGACCAAGCACCTTGGAACGACGATGAGCCCGTGGATCATGACTGGGTCGGGGGTGTTGGTGCTGTAGGAGAGAAGACGTCGCTGCACCGCCAGGCGTCCTTGCCCACCCGCTACCATCGAGGCTTCCACACGTCCGCATCTGCGAATCTGACTCCCAAGACCGCTATCAACAGTCTTGCGGCGATTGCAGGTCACGAAGGGGATGAAGAGCCGTGGAATATCGCTGATTATAGTGTGAACGATGACGAGGTGCGTGTTTTAGCAAGCAAAATAGTCGAAATTATCGATTTATTGCGCTTTGCAGCAGCAAAATGCCGAGACTCAGCAACAGTTGGATCCACAGGTCTCGAATTCCCCCATGTCCTCCCAATTCAATCAGCAGCCAGTTCAGCAAGTGCCCTCACCCCCACCGTCTGGGGCCGGTGTCCGAAGACATGTGTCTCTCACTTACGGCGCTGCCGTGGGAGGACCACGCAAAATGAACACTGGGCTCAAGCGTTCTGGCACCTTGCAAGCGACCGTCCCGAATCATTCTCAGAGCTCGAATGCTCCCGAGACTTCGGAATATCAAGAAGCAAATGACTATACCTATGAGCAAGAAGACTCCAACTCCAATCCGTCCACTGGTTATACTTTGGAGGAAGAGGCCTACCTCCGCCAACAAGCACAGCAGCAGCAGCAACAGCAATACGGATCTTCTGTCAACAGGGGACCATGGAGCCAAAGCAATGACTGGAGAGCCGGTGGAAACCAACCGCAGGGCACGGTCGATGATGTCCAGCGCGCTCTTTCTGCATTGGAAATCGCGAGTGGTGTGGGAGGTGGATACACCGGCGGCCCCGGCCAATACGCCGGGACCCAGACCTCGCAGCCTCCCAGGTTCAGCGGCGGGACGGCCTCGAGGGGCAGTAACAATGGCAACGGAAACAATACCATCGGAGGCAATGGCAATAGAGGGTCTGGCGAATATGATGGAAGGAGGACTCCGAACCGTTCGCAAAACAACCCTAACTGGCAGCAGCAGCGCAACGACTGGGACGGCGGTCAACAGCAGCAAGGTAGTCTGGGGGGCCGTCGGTCCAACACGAACCTGCAGTATTCTTATCAGCAAGGAGGGCATGGCAAGAGCGGAAGCTCCGGATCCGGAGGCGCAGTTCCTGCGGTTCCACCGATCCCTCAGCAATATCTGTCGAACCAGCAGCAGGGCTATGGGCAGCAGCAGGGAGGACGTCCCGGCTTGGGTCTGGCGACCAATCTTGGATCTGGGAATGGCAATGGCAACAGCAGCATGAGCTCCGGCCAGACTCCAGTCCAGCCCTTCATCAATACCCCTATCGACGTACCAACTCTGATCGCTGCCAAGGGATACAATCCTGCGACTTTCGATATCAAACCCAATTTCGTGCGTATCACACACTTTTTCTTCGGTTTTCTATCCTCAAACTTCTTTCTATATTGTCTCAGGCTCGCTTTTTCGTGATCAAGTCTTACACTGAAGACGACGTCCACAAATCGTTGAAGTATGAGATTTGGAGCTCAACGGAGCCCGGTAACAAGCGCCTCGACAAGGCCTTCAAAGAGACGTCTGGTCGTGGACCCATCTACCTCTTCTTTAGCGTCAATGCGTCTGGGCATTTCTGCGGTATGGCGGAGATGTTAACCCCTGTCGATTACTCAAGGAGCAGCACCGTTTGGGCCTCAGACAAGTGGAAGGGTGTGTTCAAAGTCAGGTGGATTTTTGTTCGAGATATCCCCAATTCAAACTTGAGGCATATCAAGTTGAAGTGCGTATTTCTTCTAAGTTCCGGCGGACCTTATCACTGACTGAATTGCCCGCTGTCAGTAACACGCAGGAGCGAAAGCCTGTGACAAATTCAAGAGATACTCAGGAGTTGCTGCCTGACGCTGGACAAGAAATGCTGCGCATTTTCTATACTCATCCAGCCCGAACCTCTCTTCTGCAGGACTTTGCTTTCTACGAGGTAGGCTTGCCCATCTCCGTTCTTGCATACAAAGTCATCTTATACCTCACAGCTTCAAGCGATGCAAAAGATGCAGGCTTCCGGTGGCATGCCATTGTCCACGGTCCCGACCATTCCAAATATCCCTACTTCCGGTACCAACTCTCCTCCCTCTGTGGTGCATTCTCCGCAACTGAGCCACACATCCAACATGTCCGCCTCTTCGTCAACCTCCGGCCACTCGAACAGTAACTCCTTTAGCTCGAACAACCCTGGATACCAGAACAGCAACTACGGCATGAACCCCCTAATGCACATGGGCATGGGTGTGGGAGGAATCGGTGGAATGGGTATCACTGCTCCCCCTGGTGGTATGGGCATGGGTATGGGTATGGGAGGGATGAACCTAGGCGGTCTCGGCGGTATGGGAGGGATGGGTATGCAAGGCATGGGTGGAAATCAGTTCGGCGTCCAGTCCCAGACACACCAGGCGGTTATGAGGCACTCCAGCCCCACTCCATCGCAGGGCCAGCAAGGGATCCAAGGGGGTCAAGGCTACTGAAACTCATGCATTCGCTAACTCCTGCTCGCAATCAATCGCAAAACGAATCTCGTGAAATATCAAACCTCCATCTTCTATGTACCTCTTTTTTTCCCACTAAATTATGGGGCATGTTCGGCGTCCCGGACGCCCTCACCACTGACGGCGGCGGCGACTTCCCTCCCCTTCTCTCCAGCCTGACAAACTCGGTCATATCCCGCGATTCCTTCTTAATCCCCAATAACTGACGATCTATACCAACTACTAACGTCCTCTTTATATCTATTCACGACTCCTGGACCACGAAGATTTCCTCTGAAATGTTTTCCTGCATAAATGGACATCCTGGGACAATGAAAAAGTACAACGGACGGTGGACATTGTGTTTGCAACTATCTTGTCGGCTGTATCTACCACTACCACTTCACCCAATGTCGTGTAACAGTTTGTCCAGATATGCTTTTATTGTAATGCTTATCTAAGTACTTGTCGTAGTATTCCTCTGTTATGCTTTCTTTCAATAAGTATCCCCAACTTAAGTTACCGCCGACTGTGAGAGGCCACCCTGGAACTGATGACGGAGGAGGCCTGATCATGACCGGCAACTCAACATATACCCATCACGTTCGACTTGTTCTCTCCAGAAGTGCCAGCGCCGGAACTCTACTACTCAAAGTCCTTATGACCTCAATACAACGCCGCCAACGATTTTGAGAAGATGAAGAGAGCCGTAAATATGTACGCTCGCGCTATTGAGCCCATTACACGTCAGGAATTCTGGCAAATGCTGCAGAAAGCCAAACCCCCTCCTGGATGGGGCCAGAAAATCGGTTCGTCTCCTTAGCATTATTGCATCGCAATAGTCCATTCTGAACCGCACGTAGCTGTCGCGAACTCTGGTGGTCCAGATTCGACGTGTCTTCTATTCCTGCTCCATCAACACTTCTCGACTCGAGACGACATGTCCTCCACCAGCACACGCGCGACGGAGAAAGAGAGATCGCCCGTCTCCGTTGTCTCTTTGACAGTAGACCATGCCTTGCAAGAGTCCTCAGCGACTATGGCAGCTAAAACTGCCAAATTTGCAGAGTCTCTCGGCGTTGAACACTATACCAACAAGATAGAATGGGGCAACGGGATATTCCCTTCAAGACCTTCTCCGGGGACCCCGTTTGAGAACCTTGCGAGAAGCGCAAGATATCGATTGTTGTTTGACCAAATGACGCGACTCGGGGTGAATACTTTGGGGGCTGGTCACCATCTCGATGACCAGTGCGAGACTGCGCTGATGAGATTGGGTATGGGTTCCTCGATTTTGGGTGTGGGTGGGATGCAGTATTGTCGAAGATGGGGGATGGGAAATGGTTCGAAGGGGCTGGATTGGGCAGGGCATCAAGGCATGAATAGGTGGATTGTCAGGCCATTCTTGGGAGTAGGAAAAGTGGGTTGTCTTGACAGTATGACCTTCTACTAACCGCCCACTGATGGACTATTTTTCACAGGATAGAATATTGGCAACGTGCGAAGCCAATGGATTGGAATACGTCGTGGACAAGACGAACTTTCAACCAGAGATAACTCTCAGGAATGCGATCAGGCATGTCATCAAGCATGGTAAAGTCCGTATATCGTGGCATTTGCTCGTCGACCGTTCTGAATCCTGTCCTTAGAAAGCATCCGAAGACCTTCCTCCAGAACTGTCGAAGCAGATTGAGCTTATAGACACAGCCCTAGGAGGGCATTTGGATATGGGCCCCGAGAAATTGCAATCGTTTGCCTTGGGAATGTCGAATAAGGTCGCTAAGGTGGAGGAAGATGGTACGTGCTTTCTTTGACTATCGAGAGATTGGTTGTGAACCGACATTTCCTAGTCGACGCCTTCATTCAAAAAGCAAGACTGCCTTCTCCTGAGGGTACCTTCCTGATTTCAGAGAAGGCATTTTCGTCCTTGAGAGAAGATCCTCTGCTACAAACGGCCTTGGTGCTCCGAGTACTACGCTACGTGTCTCCAAAACCCTGGGGCTCGCTTCAAGCTCAGGGCAAGCGGCGTATGCACCGCCTTGACGAGCTTGTCTCGCGACTGCAGACTCCAATCACCAGAACAACTCCTGCTTTCGCGATGGGCTCTGAAGTTTTGTGGAAACCGGTCATATCCCGCGCTAGGAGGGTCAAGAATCTTGCCGAATCTGCGCCACGTCCATTGGATGTCATCGCTTGGCTCGCGTGCAGACAGCCTCCCGATGCCCAAACTGCACATGCCACAGCTGACGTGGATCTCACAGAGTCGCTATTGGGAGCATTTGCAGCGCGGAAATCTGGAAGTGGTCCAAAGCATTTCGAGTCCATGTACGACTGTCGCTTCCTGGTTCGAATGGACCTGGACGCGTTGCCTGAAGAACTGATTAGCAGCCTATCCACCTTCAAATCCCGTATCATTCTCAGCTGCGAATCGACATGGTTCTACCCTCGCGTCGCTCTGCAGACCGGGGATGACATGCGGCTCTTACACGACGAAATAGCGCCTTCTAGTGAACTGTCCAGTCAAAAGCAGTCCACTTGGAAACCGAAAGGCCAGGGATCCAGAACAGCGGTCGATTGGATCAACATTACATTTATTCGAACTTTAAAATAACCATCACCCTCCTTCCAAACCAAACCGCTTCCTACAGACGCGCAAGATTCGAGCTTTGAGCCGGAGGTTCGTTCAAAAAGAGCTCAAATACGTTTGTCCACGCCTCAATGTCGAAATATTCGAACCATTGGTGCCCAAAGTCAAGCGAGGGGATTTGGCCAGGCTTATCCCCAACTTCCACATCTTTCGCCCAAGGCATCCGTTCTAGAATAACTCGGGACGCGGAATATGGCAACACCTCGTCCAACTTTCCATGGATTACCATTATTTTGGTGTCTTTCGGAACATTGGCCTGGAACTCTGTAAAATCAAAACGGCCGAGCTGCCAGCGTGACACTCCTGTCAGCGTAAGACCCAATGCTGACTTATTTTCACGTACCGCGCGAGCTTGCATTACTACAGGAGACAAAAATGAGAATGGTATATATGCTGAGAGTGGACTGGTTGAACTTACATATGGTTCTCACAGGCCTTCGTATGTATCCTCATCAGCCAGGTCGTCATTCAGTGAGCACAAAAACGGACAAATTCATACCTGCCTCCAACGGCCATTCGATCCAGCCAATAGTTGAAACGATCCGGGTTTGCAGCAACCCATTCAGGATCAAATGTAGCTGCAGTTGTTGGTCGCGCAAGCTCACGCTTCTCTTCGAAAGTTCTTTTACGGCCTTCAGGAGGAGGAGGGATGGATTGAAACCTCTTTGCGAAGGAGGTATCTTGTTGAGGTTCGCACAGAGTGGCGGTTAGGAGGACGTGCGATACTTCGAATGGTAATGCGGTTGGGTTCGAAGGATGGAACGGCAAGAACAACAGTTGTTGTGCTATTGCACCTAAATTTATCGGTTAATGTCAGTCTGTCATGGCAGGTGGTCCGGCTTGGACAACACACTCCGAGGGAAAGGACGTACCTCCCATGGAATAGCCGCAGATGGCGACTTTCCTCCAGTCGAGAGCGATTACTAGGTCGAGTAAATCCCTGGCCATCATCTCCAAAGTGACTTTCTCGCCGCCTTTCGTGGAGAATGTGGAATCTCCCATCCCCCTGCGTCAATTCTCGACCTTAGCCATCGTGAAAATAGGAGAGTCCTTCCGAGTTACCTGTGATCGAATACTAGGACTAGTGCGACATCGTTCGATTAATATAAAATCGCCCTGTTCATGTGGCGGCGCTCATACCTGGCCGATACTGAGAGAGCGCATTTGAGAGCTTCTGCCACTCGCCTCGTAGCATGCTCATCCCATTCACGAGGACGATGGGGGTTTTTTTGCCCAGGTGCTCTTGCCCAAAGATCTCGTATGCTTTCTTGGACCCATCTGCGTGGACATGGATGGAAAAAGTAGCCGTCATTTCGATGGGGTTTGTCGGGGTGTGCGGTGGAGTTAGCTGGAGAGAGGTTCAGTGAATGATCGTTGCTGTGACCACTGGAGCTAGAGATTCATCAGGCACTATGGAACAAGTATCGTCGAAGCACGGATTCATTAATCCACTGTCCATGGTCACCGATCAGAATGCAGTATACGCATGTTCGGTATCCTTTCCTCAGCAGCCGCTGCACGGCCTCCACCGGCTCAAATGCTTACCTGCTCTTTCTCTCATCGGTAGTACTTCGAACTTGAAACCCTCCCATGTATGATGTCAGACATCCCGCAGCTGCATCTACTAAACGGAAGTTAAGTCCCTTTCGTTGGATAATCTACGTACTCGTTGTTTGCTATGTTGGGAGCAATTACTGCTAATCGAGGTCTCAATGCGAATGGCTATATATTTCGCTGATCTCCGACTCGGAGAACTACGACCATGGGCAGGACAATTATCTTGATCCCAACAGCTGTGCTACTGCCACCCATTAGATGCATAATCGCATCCCCAACTCTTTCAGTCTCAATGCGATCTTCTACAGGCTGTCCAGTTGATAAACCCCTCCCAGTCTTCTTTTTGTTTTGTGGAGCAATGCGGAGGTTGAATGGCCCAACAGCGGCTGTCTTGATCCTAGTATCTCCAACCTCCCTGGGTCACTTAAGGAGATGAAGATCTTCCTAGACTGCAATGCTACTTGTAGCGGTTATAATATATTGGCGATGCTTCCCCGGAACCCCAACTTCACTTGCTCCAGTAGCATCTAGGTCAGTCGGAGCACGAGAGATTCAAGAATACTCACCGACTTCAACGTCACTACAGCAGCTTATTTGCTTTGGCAGCATACCCCAACGCACCCCATCTTAGATATGGCGGAAATCTTCAATACCGCCACAATCCGAACTGACCGAAGTTCAGTGTCCTCCCAACTTCCCCGTTATTCCAACCTTTCTTTGCTCGCAGGTAGTACCCCGGAAAATGGGCAGGAAATGGAGCACAGAGCAGAGGATCCTCACGAGGAACGATAGGATGCGTATGACGCGATTCATGACAGAATGTCATTCAGGTCCCTCGAATCTAATGATACGTGTGCAAACCCCCCCCACATACAGGACACTTCTACCCGAAGGGCATAGTCCTGACGCGCAGCGATCGACGTTCGGAGCATCTATCGTGACATTCACTGACCCTCCCACATACCCGTCCACGTCGAATGGATTTTCCGCGACGACACTGGAAGAGTTTCAGTTCGTTATCCGCGGTGTTACTTCAGGCTTTAAAGGCCAATCATGGGCTACCCTGAAGCTGTATAATCCCGAAACTAAAGCCAAAAGTGGAGGAAAACATCCGAGGTTCTGTGAAGGGCAAAATATGTTTGGGTGCATTGAGCTGTCGCTGCCCGGTCCACACACGGTCAAGAATGTCAAACTGGTGGTATGTCCTCGTCATTTGTGTGTCAGTCGCCTTCTCGCGTGCTCACAGTATCGACTCACTGTTCAAGCTCAAAGGCACGATCATTACGGGTGCTATGGATACTGGATCGGTGAAATTTCTGGAGCAGACTTATACGGTCTGGGATCGGAGTTTTGGAGATCCTCGTCAAACTCAACCTCAAGAGAAATTCGATGGAAAGCTGGAAGGCTATTATGTCTTTCCATTTTCGATTCCATTTCCGGAATACGTCAATTTGTCGACGCTCAAAGCAGTCCAGGCAGACGGTCAGCCTGCGGAGAGTCAGATTCAGCTATCTTCCCTGGGCGCCAGTCTTGGGGGGCAGATAACCGCCTTTCCTGCTGAAAGCTCTCTTGAAAAGAATTTTGCTCATTATCATGATGCCAGCGCCATCGGAGAAGCTTCACCGGAAAGTGGAATATCTCCTTTCCATGTCAACGGCTCTCCTTCCCCAGAAAAGGTTCCATTCACTGCTCGAACTGAACCTAGACTGGGGCAGGAACCTTCCAGTATCACCCCATTCTGCCTCGACCTTCCCTCTTCTCATGCAGGTTCTCCTCCATCATCTGCTCGGGCCTTCGAGCCTGGACCGTCTGTAATTTCACCATACATCGTCCGTCAGCAAGGCGGGCCTACACCTACACCACTGTCTGCGTTGAAAGAAACATCACGAAAGGGACGAAAAGGAGCACGGTGGTCTTTTTCAAAATCCGCCCCGACCCCCGCGAACGACGTCCAGAAAAAACAGGGCGATCGCAAGCTACCCAGCCCCTCACCGGCAGAACATGGATCTGGAGGACATCTTCGCCTCTTCTCACCTATCGGCGGTCTTTCTTCTATGTACGACCAGGATCCGATGAACGCACCACCAGCATCCAAGTCGGACATTGCTGAGGTTCTCCCGCAGACCTTTCTGGAAAGGGATGTTGCAGCGAATACAAAGTATGAACAGACACTGTGCATCTCTCATGGGAGATTCTCCTCGTCGGACAAGTCAGTGCTGCCTCTCTCCTCTCGTATTTCTAAATGGACCCCGATTGATGTTCTCTTTGTGCTCCAGGGTAAAAACGCCAGTTACTTATACAAGGGCGACGATTCCTCCACCGACGCCATGGATCCTTCGGGATGAATACCAAGAACGTCAGGCCCTACCTAGTCCTATGGAAAACCCTGAACCATGGTACCGATTACCTCCAGTTTCAATCAAGGGGATGTTTTCGCAGCACCGAGAATTGACAGTGAACTATACGCTTTTCCTAGCGAATCCTGTATGTCAACGAAATCTGTCCCCTGGCGTCACACTGATTGAGCTTGAAATATTTCGTCGTAGCTCTCTTATTCCAGGGGGACCGTAATCCCTTGTTACTTGGCAATATCCTGCGATGATATAAGCGCCTTGAACCTCCTTTCCGATCCAAGCTCACCCCGTGTTCGCTTGAGTCGTGTTGTGAAACACCTGGACGATGCTGGAGGAATTGGGGACTTCCTTCAATTTGGAATTTCGGACTCGGCTTCTGTCAGTGGCCCCAACAGACAAGCGGTTGGGATCCAAGTGGCTACGGGCGCCTCTCTAGCTCATCTTGCTCAGGCTCAGCAAGATTCCGCTTCAAACATCGGGCCTGGACAGAAGCGACATCAACAAGTTGGCTCTGCAGATCGCCAACTTAATGGCAGCGGAGTCCGGGGCGCGGGCGTAGGCGAGATTGGGGACGTGAAACAAGGCGTTCCGATGTCTAGTGCTGTGTGGTGGGCATCACAGGAATTGGAATCTGACGAAGAAGGGGTCGAGAGAGGTTTTGTGAGGACGTTGCAAGGAGAGATACATTTACCGTCCAAATTACAGCCTTCCTGCCCGTTCCCACTGTTCAATATCTCGGTAGGCTTTTGCTTGACTGACGTCTGTTCACCACTGACAGTTGTCCTTAGTACCATGTCGAGCTCTTGGCTCCCATATCTCACACATTCGAACCGGATTTGGCATCATCGCAAAAGAATAAAGGGTCTGGCAGAAATAAGGAATGTTCAGAAAAGGCGCAAGAAGGTAGGGTGTACGCTTCACGGAGCGTCGAGATTACTACGAACCCGAGGGATGATGAGCCTGGTGTGATTGCATTTACGAGACCGCCTAGTGGGTCAAGGAGCAGAAGAGCGTTCCCGACGGACCTCGTAAGCCGTAGGGTTTGATCCCAATCAGCGTTTTTATAGAATACGTTTTCAGTATCCTTCCTATCACTTTGACTGGGACAATCAATTGACATTCGGACAAGTAGAATTGGACACTGCTGCCCATGATAGATCATCCATTCAATTTTCGGCATGCTCAAAGGTCATTGCAGGCAGATGTTTAGGGAGGTGAGCTCGCGCTGGACACGACTGCACCTAGCCACGAATATTGAATATTACAGCACATGGGGTGATGTATCGTGCACAATATTGTTGGCCACCCTATTGAATCCGTACCCCAACCTAGGCCTACGCGTACCTAGGGCAAGGTCAAGGCTGGATAGCTCACACTGTAAAGCGTGCACCTACGGCTGGATCGCGGTTTTCATATGAGGTGCAGGGGTATTTGCGTAGCATAAGCGTGTATTCCGAGGCATGTTTTTTTGACTCGGGTATGGTGCTTCCGGCATCTGCAGCCATCACTCCGGCCGCTGTTTTCCGCTAGTTCCAGTCAAAAATGCCTCGGAACTCGCCGTGCAACGCATTGGCCACTTCACACAGGTACTCTAGCATTATGTCCTAGCATTATGTCCATGAGAGATAGTCATAATATGATATCCGGACGCTCCTGTCCGTGTTTTTCTCGTTTTGAATGCACGTCCAACCAACCCTCCGGCTATGGAGCTTCTATGTAAGTTCTAGTGGATGGACATCCCAGGGCGGCATTACATTTATTCGAACTTGAGAATGCCTATTACCCTCCCCCCAAACCAAATCGCTTCCTACAGACGCGCAAGCTCCGAGCTTCGAGCAAGAGGTTCTTTTGTGATGATGAGCCAACTTATTGTCGCAAAAAGAACTTTTTGATTTCTGTCCAGTCCCTCGTCATCTTGATCCTAACAGATTCCATCGCCACTCATTAGATCCAGAATCGCATCCTCAGCGCTCAGCGCTCAGCTTCTATTGGTCTCAATCCGATCTTCTCCAGGCTGTTCAGTTGATAAATCCCTCCATAAGCATGGCTATCTTTTTGTTTCGTGGAGCAATGCGGAGGTTGGGTAGCCCAAGAGGGACGGCTGTCTTTGGGCGTCCCACCGCCACCTATTTGGTAGACCGTATCTCCAACCTCTTTCTGGATCTCAAAGCAATCTTCCTGGGCCATTTGGGGGGATGAAGAACCCAGCCTGTAATGCTACTTGTAGCAGTATCCATACATTGGCAATGCTTCCCCGAGGCCCCGACTTCCCTTACTCCAGTAGCACCTAGGTCAGTCGAAACACGAGAGATCCAGGGATACGCACTGACTCGAAGTCACTACAGCAGCTTCTTTGCTTTAGCAGCATAATCCAACACATCCCATATAGATATGGCTGTGGAAATCTTTGATATTGCCGCAATCCGACTCAGAACTCAACGAAGTTCTTTGTCATCCCAACCTCCCCGCTATTCCAACCTCTCTTTGCTCGCAAGCAGTATCGCAGAACATGGCCGCGAAATGGAGCATAGAGTACAGCATCCTCACGAGGAACGATTGGATGCGTATGACGGAATGTCATCCAGGTCCCTCGAATCCGATGATACCGGTACCAACCCCCCCTGCATACAGGAAACTTCTTCCTGAAGGGCATAGTCCTGACGCGCGGCGATCGACGTTCAGAGCATCTGAATCTATCGCGACGTTTACTCATCCTCCCACTTACTCACCCACGTCGGATGAATTTTCCGCGACGACGCTGGAAGAATTTCAATTTGCTATCCGCAGTGGTTCTCCGGGCTTCAAAGGCCGATCATGGGCTACCCTGAAGCTATATAATCCAAGAATTAGAGCCAAGGAGGGAAGCAAGCATCCGAGGTTCTGTGAAGGGGAGAATATATTTGGATGCGTTGAGCTGTCGCTGCCCAGTCCACACACGGTCAAGAATATCAAACTCGTAGTATGTCCCCGTCATTTGTGTATTCGTTGCCCTCTCGCATACTCACAGTATCGACTCAATCTCAAGGTCAAAGGCACAATTATTACGAGTGCCATGGATGCTGGAACGGTGAACTTTCTGGAGCAGACTTATACTATCTGGGATCGGAGGTTTGGAGATCCTCGTCAACCTCAACCTCAAGAGAAATTCGATGGAAAGTTGGAAGGCTATTGTGTCTTTCCGTTCTCGATTCCATTCCCGGAATACGTCGACTTGTCGACCCTCAAAGCAGTGCATGCAGACGGTCAGCCTGCTGAGAGTCAGATTCAGCTATCTCCCCTGGCTGCCGGTCTTGGAGGGCAGATAACCGCCTTTCCTGTTGAAAGCCCTCTTGAAAAGAATTTTGCGCATCATCATAATGCCAGCGCCACCGGAGAAGCTTCATTAGGAAGTGGGATATCTCCTTTTCATGTCAACGGCTCTCCTTCCTCAGAAAAGGTCCCACTCACTACTCAAACCGAACCCGAGCTTGGGCAGGAACCTTCCCATATCACCCCATTCTGCCTTGACCCCCCCTCTTCTCACGCAGCTTTTCCTCCATCATCTGCTCGGGGCTTCGAACCNGCAATCTCACCATACACCGTCCGCCAGCAAGGGGGGCCTATACCTACATCACCGTCTACGTCGAAAGAAACATCAAGAAAAGGACGAAAAGGAACGCCGTGGTCTGTTTCGAAATCCGCCCAGGCTCACAGGAATGACCTCCAGAAAAAACAGTGCGATCGCAAGCCATGCAGGCCCTCACTAGCAGAACATGGATCTGGAGGACATCTTCGCCTCTCCTCATCTATCGGTGGTCTTTCTTCTGTGTACGACCCAGACCCGACGAACCCATCACCAGCAACCAAGTCGGACACTGCTGAGGTTCTTCCGCAGACCTTTTTGGAAAGGGATGTTGCAGCGAATACAAAGTATGAACTGACACTGTGCATCTCTCATGGGAGATTCTCCTCGTCGGACAAATCAGTGCTGCCTTTCTCCTCTCGTATTTTGAATGGACCCCGATTGATGTTCTCCTTGTGTTCCAGAGTAAAAACACCAGTTATTTATACCAGGGCGACGATTCCTCCTCCAATGCCATGGATTCGTCGGGATGCATACCAAGAACGTCAAGTTCTACCTAGTCCTATGGCAAATCCCGGACTATGGCACCGATTACCTCCAGTTTCGATCAAGGGCATGTTTTCGCAGCATCGAGAATCGAGAGTGAACTATACGCTTTCCCTAGCGAATCCTGTATGTCAACGAAGTAATCGTCCCTTGGCGTCACACTAATTTAGGTTGAAACATCTCGCCGTAGCTCTCTTATTCCAGGGGAACCGTAATCCCCTGTTACTTGGCAATAGCCTGTGATGATGTTTGCGCCTTGAACCTCCTTTCCAAACCAAGCTCGCCCCGTGTTCGCTTGAGTCGTGTTGTGAAACACTTGGGCAGTGCTGGAGGAACTAAGGACTTCCTTAGTTTTGGAGTTTCGAACGCGACTATTGGCCCCAATTGCAACAGACACGCGCTTGGGGTACAAGTGACCACGGGCACCTCTCTGGTCCATCTTGCTCAGGCGCAGCAAGATTCTACTTTCAACATCGGGCCTGGACAGAAGCGGCATCAGCAAGTTCGTCCTGCAGATCGCCAGCTTCATGGCAGCCGGGTCCGGGGCGCGGGCGTGGGCGAGATCAGGGAGGTGGAACGAGGCGTTCGGGTGTCTCGTGCCGTGTGGTGGGTGCCACAGGAATCGGNAGTATGACGAGGAAGGGCAGGCCGAGAGAAATTTTCTGAAGACGTTGCAAGGGGAGATACGTTTACTGTCAAATTTACAGCCTTCCTGCCCGTTCCCACTGTTCAATATCTCAGTAGGTTTTTGCTTGACTGATATCTGGTCACCACTGATGATTATACTTAGTACCATGTCGAGCTCTTGGCCCCCNGTATCTCGCGCATTCGAACCGGATTTGGGATTGTCGCAGAAGAATAAAGGGTCTGGCAGAGATAAGGAATGCTCCGAAAGAGCGCAAGGAAACAGGGTGTACGCTTCACAAAGTGTGGAGATCACTGCGGACTCGAGGGACGATGAGTCTGGTGTGGTTGCGTTCACGAGACCGCCTAGTGAGTCAATGGGCCGGAGAGTGTTCCCGAGGGACTCGTAAGGCGTGGACTTTTGTCAGGACTCGGGTTTCTATAGAATACGTGACAGCATCCTTCCTATTAATTTGGTTGGGACAACCTATGGATGCTGTTACTCATGATAGATCACCCGCTCAATTCTCAGCATGCATGGACATGATTGGGGAGGTGAAGGTCGCGCTGGACGCGACAGTTAACTATGAATATCGCAGCGCAACTGCACCTGAGGCCTGTATCGCGGGTTGCATATGGGTTGCAAGAGTGTTTGCATAATATAAGCGTCTAATCCCCTGGCATCATGTCCGCAAGAGATAGTCATAATATGTTATCTGGACGCTCCCGTCCGTCTTTTTTNAACCGATAGCCCGGGACAGCCGCTGGCCCTTTATATTTACCAAGACGGCCCACGATAGGTTTTCTCGAAGGTTTCCCTTTCTGGGAGGCTTGGGGGCGATGGAAGACACTGGACCTTGGAAACTCACACCTGCCCTTGCGATCGAGTGGGGAACCGAGAACCGGTTACTGATCCTCCGTCTAACTCTGCAGCCGAACACTCGGACGGGTGCAGTGTGCCTGGGCGCTTGATTTATATAGACTCCGGGAGCAAAAACGGCGATTCCAGTGTTTTGTACACAACGTTAAGCAAGGCTAATACATAACAGCATGAAGTTCCGGAATCGCGGAGACGAAATTATGCATAACATCATACCAGTTGGAGATGTCGAAGTACTCGTACCAGTAGTGACCAAAGTCCAGGGAGGGCACTTGTCCCGGCTCAGGTCCTACTTCGACGAAACGAGCTCGAGGGATATTTTTCACAATCTCCTGTTAAATAGTTCAATGTTAGGGTGTGTTCGTCAATTTTTCAAAGAGGCATGTGCTTACTTCGCCGCAGTGGTAAGGGATGACTTGGTCTAGTTTTCCGTGAACGACTAGAATCTGTACGCCCTCTGGGATTTTGCTTAGAAGATGGTCGAACTTGAACTTCTGAAGCTGCAGTCAGGTGTACCCATCAGCGAAGACATATTTCACGAGTACGAGGTATCGACTCACTGCTGCTCCTTGTTTTGCTATTCATTACAATCGAAAAAATCGCCTTCAGAGGAAGAGCGGGAGATAGAAGCTCGGAGAGGCTCACCGATGACTGCGTGAGGTCGAACGCTAATATGTAAAAATCAGCACCATGTTTAACATAATCAAAGAGCCAYGCTGAGCGTGCACATACCTAAGAGCGTTYGTCGCATTGTCGACCAACTGCTCGAACCTCTCAGGCCTCGCCTGAATCCAGCCTGGATCAAACAACGARCCGACCACCCTACGAGTGACCGCCTTCCTCTCYTCCATCGTTCTAGGAGGCGCGTTTGTTCCCTGACTCGTAATACGCARTCCGGTGCCRGCATGAACTCTGCATCGAGTCGATACCAGAAGGACRTGGGTCACRATGAACGGCAGTTGCACGGGATTGGATTCGTTGAATGGGAGGGTGAGCAGYTGTTGAGAGACTACGCCTAGATAAATGACCRTGAGCGCCCCAGACTGGTAGCRAGTGTTACGACGATTTTCAAGAAGGGAGAGACGTACCACCCATGGAATATCCGCAGAGTGCGACCTCGGGCCATTTCAGGTGCGCAATAAGTGCAAGCAAATCCCTCGCAAGGAGTTCGATTGTTATTTCCTCGTCGCCCGAAGGCGCGAGTTTCGATGAGCCCATTCCCCGGTGATCGTACAACAGAACTAGGCCACAGCGTCAGGTAAKTTAATTTGTAAGTCRAGCAGAGGTTGAATTACCAGGGTGCGTTTTCGAGAGAGCACTGGACAGACGCTCGTAGTCCAACATCAACGCGCTCATTCCACAGACAAGAACGAACGGCGGCGTCTTTCCAAAGTGCTCGGAGCCTCGTATTTGATACGACAACTTCGCCCCGTCGGATAATTCGAGGAAGAAGTGACCATCCTCAGGKTTGATAGTCGGAGAMGAGSRGGACGATGACGTTAGCCTCAACACGGGTTGAATCGTCCATGAGTCGATGATGTGAAAGAAGGACGASAGCGCATTCGAAGGATTGAGAKAGCTCGCTAGCACCATTTGTGACACAGATGAAAGAGCGTTTGRAGGYRGCSTTCAGTAAGAGGCTACTTTAATAAAGCTACAGTCAAGGTGGAGAGCATCCGATACTGTACCCGGTCTATCATGRCTGATCGCGGGTGCATTCATACCCAGAGCCAACAAGTTCAGGCCGCTTTACTAGAGCTATTGGAACCTGTTCAATGCRCCAATGCATTGAAAGNNNATCNAGAYGARRGATGCAATTCAAACGTTKAAGGGRGATTTKTCGNCNCNGATGAAGCGGGAGCTATCGATCTTACACCAGGTGAAAAGCCCGACTGATTCGGAAGCGAATACATKRCGTCTKGGTCTTTAAGTATCTAGGTGAATTTGAAGCTATGAGCAGCCATCTACAACGTGTAATCAGCMRATRATCTGAGTGAATCGGCGTTGAAYACTTACCGTGATCTCCCCTCCTCTATAACTTCCTTTCTTTTTCTTGTTCTTCTCCTTGCGGAAGCCTGCCCCACGGGTTACRATGAGRTCCTGATGAGCGCGCTGTCCRTAGTCGTTCGATGGTCCYGCCTGAGATACCARGTCAGTTTTGTAAGCGAGTNNGCANCAARWWATGTATTMGAGTAYGCACCTTTGTTTCGTAGCGATTGTCGAATTTGAACTCGGAGTTGACATTCTCRGCCTTGATCCTTTGGAAACGCTCGCCGGGGGCCTTCCGTTTGCCGTTTTTACCATTGTTCATGTCAAGAACGGGAGTTGAAGAGCTTTCTTTGACGGTAGCAGTCGCAACGTTGGATCCTTCGRCATCGGTCCTTCGTTTTTTGGTCACTCGCTGTTGRTCGAGGTCCACCTCTTTGGTCGGCTTCTCGGAGTCAGGTTTTGGTGTCTCTTCTTCGTCAGAGCTGCTCGAGTCGCTCGAAGAGCTGGATGAAGAGGAGGRACTGGCTTCTTTCTCGGACGCCTTTGATTTGGTCTTGATATCTGTCTCCTCGTCTTCACTTTCCGAGCTCKMAGAAGAACTCTCAGAGGAGCTCGATTCCTTCTTCGACTGCTTTGTAGTGGYCGAGCTTTTAKTCTTTTTGGAGTCCTTCTCGTCTTCGCTGGAAGAATCGTCCGAGCTACCAGAGTCCGAGCTCGAGTTGCCCGAAGATTCCTTGCTAGATGATAGCGTATGGCTGGACTCGCGTTCYTTGGTCCGYTTTGATGAGCTTTTGGYTTTCACGAGTTTCTTCTTTTTGCTGGCCTTCGATGCAGAAGAAGAGTCGCTTGATTCATCGTCTAATGGAGAAGTCAATTTRRTACCCTATTCTCATTGGYGAAAGAKRTTCCGACCTGAGTCAGAGCCAGAGTTGGAAGATGAAGAGCTGGATGAGTCGGAATCAGAGTCAGAGTCAGAGTCCGAGGAGCCTATTCGTATCTGTTAGAATTTGAGGAGGGATGGAAAAAATGGCCGGGATATTTACTKTCTTCTGAACTGCTTTTGGATGACGAACCCTTTGCAGATTTCGGGGTAGCTGCTTTTGGYTTTGASATTGGAACTTCAGTGTCAGAGTCCGACTCGGATGACGACTCTNNNGAGGAGGAAGATGAAGAAGATGAAGMWGGTTTCTTGGCTTCTTTCGYTACTTTCGAGGCCKTTGAAGAAGACGCGCTCGAGTCTGACGATGCTGTGAAGGGTTGAGCCTTTGCCTCTATAAACTAACTCGAGACGYACAATCTGAGCTGGAGTCCGAATCTTCTGAGCTACTGTCTCTGGGTAGTGTAAGCGGCAGCCATGGGTCACGATGGCCTGAGCACGTACGATGACTGCTTTGGCCTTTTGGAAACTTCAGCCGATTTCCAATCCTGCACAATCTTTTCTAAAGATGGCCCTTCTAGTTTGACATCATCCTTGAGAACGACGATATCTTTGGCTGCTTTCTTGACCGCCTCTGCAGCCTTTGCCTGTGACTGTGTCTTCAGAAACGAGTAAATGAGGGTATATGTAGCTRGGGCGGTACGTTARCAGCTACCTGGACTCTGCAGTGTGTGKGGACTTACTTGCTAGATTTCCGTCCATTCTAACMGGGAKACCCTTGTGGTGGTCGACAGACAAGATTTTTTGAGTATGGGATCTGTAAAAGGYAGGCAYGTCCCACGGCTCTTATTGACCGCGAAAGGGATGCTGATTTCTTCCGGCCATCGTAACTGCAATGGGTTCCGACAACACTATCAAGGGYATCACGCCCACCGCYGTCAAATACGATGGCTCGCCRCTGCGCATCGCAATCGTCCACGCCAGATGGAACAGCATCGTCATCGACGCGCTCGTTGAGGGCACCCTGAAGAAGCTCAAAGAGTTTGGCGTCAAGGATTCCAATATCGTCATTCAGTCGGTTCCTGGCAGTTACGAGCTTCCCTTGGCTTGCTCTCGGTTCGTCGTGCACTCGTAGAGACATCTCGCTCTGGGGCTAATATCTCGCAGCATGATTGCTGGATCTCACGTTCAAGCTACGACCAACGTCAGCGATCTGCTTACCGGCCTCAACTTTGGCACCGGCTCACCTTTTCCCCAAGGGTCGCGAACTGACTCTCCGGCACCTGGTAGTAGCGCTAGCGCACCTCCCTCGAATGCTCCGTTCGATGCAGTCATCGCTATCGGTGTCTTAATCAAGGGTCACACTATGCATTTTGAATACATCTGCGATAGTGTCTCCAACGCTCTCATGCGGGTCCAACTGGATACCGGGGTCCCTGTCATTTTTGGCGTGCTCACGGTCTTGGAGGAGGAACAAGCCCTTGTTCGAGCTGGTATCGGGCGTGGCATTGATAAAGGGCATAACCATGGTGAAGATTGGGGGGNCGGCTGCCGTGGAGATGGCGTCCCATATTCGTCGTTGGAAGGAAGGAAACTTTGCCTAATACCTGATTGTATCCAAATTCAAAACAACCAATGTATACTAGCCTTTAGAGCGTGCCATTGCAGCCATGATTTGTGTTGGAGACAAAAAACTGGCAAGTCGCCATCTCGCCAGGGCAACCGGGACCCTTTTTGCTGTGTTCATCAGCACTGGCGTCGGCTCCAAGCCCCATAAGCTGCGCTGAGCCTTTTCTCTTCCACCTTGCTTCCACCCTCCACAGTAATCCACAACCATGAAGAAAAAGGTGAATCAGACACTGGCAGGATGCTCAAGGCGCCATAGTCACCTAATACCGCGTCTAGGTTCTTCTTATGGGCGCCTCTGGCAGTGGGAAAACCTCGATGAGGTCGATCATTTTGTGGGTCTAGTTCGTCTTTCGTTATCGTCTTCAACTCAGTCCCCTTCGTTTTTCCAGCTCAAATAACCCCGCGTCCCTCACCTCCAGACTCGGCGCCACCATTGACGTTGAGCAAAACCATGTTCGATTCTTGGGGGATCTCATCCTCAACCTCTGGGACTGCGGCGGACAAGATGCATTCATGGACAGTTATCTCACCGCCCAAAGAGCGACTATCTTTCAACACGTTGGAGTCCTCATATACGTTTTCGACGTGGAGAGCCGTGAAATCGCCAAAGACCTGGAGTACTATCGGGAGTGCCTCGAAGGGCTGAGACAGTTCAGCCCGGAAGCGGCCGTCTTCCTCCTTGTGCACAAGATGGATCTCGTTCGCCAATCAAGACAAGAGACTTTCAATGCGAAGAAAGAAGAGTTGCAAGATGTCAGTGGGGACCTCAAGTTGTCGGTCTTTGGCACCAGCATATACGACGAAAGTCTCTACAAGGTTCGTAGTTTTATCTATCTTCCTCCAGGGACGAAACTGATCATAACCCGTTCAGGCGTGGTCGAATATCGTACACACACTGATACCCAACGCCAACATACTCTCGAAACACCTCGCGACTTTCGCCCAAGCGTGTAGTGCTACCGAAGTCATCCTCTTCGAACGAACCACTTTCCTCGTCATTGCAACCTCGTCCTCGACCTCACAGCCCGCCCTGTCGTCCGACTCAGATAGTCTTGAACCCGAAAATCCTGCAAGCGGATCTTTGGATCCTACAAGATACGAAAGGACATCGGAACTCATCAAGGCATTCAAACATTCATGTTCTCGCGTCCGAGGAGAATTCCATTCGCTCGAAATGGAGTTATGGGACTTTACAGCTGTCCTCGACGAGATGACGCGGAATACATATGTTCTGATTGTCGTCCATGACCCGACGATAGGTTAGTACAACATTTATTCGCTTCTCATCGCCTGACATGGCTGATTCGTGTTTACCTCCACAGAAACTGCGGCACTAAAACTTAACATTCGCATGGCTCGTCGCAAGTTTGAGGAATTGCAAGGCGATAGCCTGGTCTCGGCCTCATAATCCCTTTTTTTGCTTACTTATGCACACACGCCGTCTTCTCTACTTACTTTAGGCCCTCTCTAATGCTTTACCGCGAACACTCTCCAAAGTACACTGGTTTCCGAATCCTCTTTTCTTTTCTTTTCCTTTTCCTCTTCCTTTTTGGGGTTTCTATGCCGATGGTTTCCTGGCTCGCTATATCTTCCTCTCCCTTCTCTTGACTGGTTGTTCCAACATCTTAAGATGACAATGGCCCGCACACCCGTATGCAAACAATATATAAGCAGTAAATTATATACATAAGTGACAGTCGCGACAATCATATTATTGAATTACAATAAACGTCCAGGGTACCGAGATCCAAATGTACAAGATAAACAAGGTAGAGAGATTATAGGTATCGCAAACATGGGTGGGTGGTGTACACGGGTACTAGCTACGTCCTATGACGCCGACTCCGCCTATCAACCTCCTGCTGCTGCTGGAGGTACATAGAAGCTCTCGTCCCGCTAGGCGGGGTATAAGGCGTATGCTTCTGCTCTTCCTCCAGCCTCCTCTTATACGCCTCCGCCCTCGTCCCAGCAACAGGAATGGACTCCGTAGTCTCATTCGAGCTAGAGGCTGCCGATACAGCCCTCATACGCGAAGGCGGGCCCATGTTGATAACAGGGGTAGGTGTCTGCGGTGCTTTCCAGGGCCGTTTGCCTGGGGCAGACGCAGACGCGCTCGCTCGCTGGTGTGAAGACGCCCTGACAGCGCGCGACGGTTCAGCCTGGAGCTTCTTAGCTGCCATCGTAAGCATCATTGGGTTGGGTAGAGATGGACGAGGTCGAGCGCTCCCCNTTCATTTGATCATTGAAAGCTCGAAGGAGGGCGTCACTTTGGCGAGGCCCCTTCTTAATGACGGAAGCGGCGCGTCCGTAGTGTTGAGCAGCCATACGTTCGAGGGTTTGCGCGTCATCCGAATGACTATCGGATTCGTGTCGCGAGAGAGTAGCGCTGGATTCTAGCCCAGCTGAAGTCGCGTTAGATATGTTGGTCACCAAGTTCACGACGTCCTCCTCGTCGGCAAGAGTTTCTGGTTGAGGTTCCGCTGGCTCCATGACATCGTCATCTTCCAGGAATTCTTCCTCTTCTATCACCTCTTCAGGCTCCACGACTCTCGCCTTTCCCTTGCCCTTTCGTTTGGATGACCCTTGGAGGGGAAGGCTGGCGAATTCGGGCTCGACTGAACGCGAACGCGACCTCGTCATCCTGTAGAGTGGAACTCGTTCTGCCTTCTGAGTTTGCTCAGTACGGCGTCGGCGCTTACGGGCTGTTTGAGCTATGGGTTCCTCAACGGGGTCGTCGCTTGGCTCGAGTTTGGGTAGCACAGGCTCTGCGGCCTCCTCCTCTACGTGCTCGGGCTCTTCCATGGCAACATCCTCCAGCTCAACCTCCGTATGCTCCGCCTTAATCTCCTCTTTGACTTCCACTTCATATACCTGCTGTACTTCTTCTTGAGCAACGTTTGCGCCGGACACCGACGACAGCCGAGTCGTAGATATTTTTTCGTCCAACTGTTGCTGGCCCTTGAAAAATGAAGGGGCGCTATTAACTAGCGTCTTTTCGTGTGAGATGTGATGCTCGCTAGTGGTAGCTGTGGTGCGGGAAGCTGGGTCTTGTCCACCGTCGAAGAACGTCGGACCTTCATCTGCCTGTGAGTCATCATCGCTGAATAGCGAGCTAGGCAAAAATGAGCGAAAATTCTATATCGATATTGGGTATGTACCTACTGAGACACATCCACGTCAGATGTACTGCCATCTTCGTCTTCCTCAGATCCAGTATTAGCCTCTGGAACAGAGCCAGCGGCAACGCGCACACTTCTCTTGGCCAACTTCGGACCTCCCCCTGATGGACCAGCGGGATTGGGACGGGGTTGCTTCTGAGGAGTAGCTTCGAAAGAATATCGGCGGCCACGCAAATCGGGAGATTTCAGCTCAACGGCTTGAGCATTCTTTGGACTGCTTGTTGCAAATCTTGCGCGACGCTGAGGGGTTGGTAAACCTGCGGCTGGGTTCCCCAGATTGTCAAAGGCGCCTGCATTGTATTGGTGGTCCCAGTCGTCCTGTTCCGCACTGCGACGACCGTGGTCAGAAGCAGGAGGGGAGCGGGGCTCGCCAGCAGGTGAGCCTCCGCGACCTCGTTCATGTTCGTCGCCCTCTCCAGCTGAGTCTTGGCGATCGTCTTGGTTACTCCCAGATGAGCGACGACGTTTCGCTGAACGAGGCGGGGACCTGCTTCTGTCCGAGTCGCTCCTATTGCCACGCTTCGCGTTTACTCTATCCTCCTCTTGTTCGGGTTCGTTTTCATTGTCTTTATCTTCGTCCTCGTCGTCCTCTTCCTGCTCTTCCTTCACATGGACCTTGTTTAACCTCCTGTCTTCTCCCCACCGATTCTTTCTTTTAGGATTCATAGTAGAGACGAATGACGCAATGAGCTTATCAAATTTTTCAGGTTTCTGCTTGTACCTGTTACGCCAGGATTGCCAAGTGTGCCGATTAGCCCATTCATAGTCCTTGTCTGTTTCCCCCTGTCCAAGAAAAATGAGTTTAAACCAACAACTATCTCGCTTGGAGACGAGAATTAACGCACCAATGCGCACAGAGCCATGTAAGGGTTGTTTCCGAACCTCCCGCCGGAACCACGCTCTGGTAATGCCGCTGCAAAGTACCGGGCCAGATTTTCGTCGTCTTCCTGCGTGTAGTCTATGCGCTTTTTCCTACAAAAAANGTCAATAAAGATGGGGGGNAAGCAAATTAAGAAGAAACATACACTCCAATCTGCCCACTCATGCCCTTTAGTCGCTCCTCCGGGATGTCGAATATTCTCTCGCGAACGCAGTGCTCAAGAAAAGCGAGATACTGGACATTGATGTTCCGTTTCCTGACGTCCGGGTTGGCAGCATAGGCCAGCTGCCGTTTACGCCTATCGGCGGTTTTGCTGATGAGCACTAGTTCTGCATTATGGTCTTTGTTGACGACCTCGCCTCCATATCTCTTGACACATAAATGTTATCGCACCGAACGCTGAGATTCAAAGGAAACAGTACATACTTCGATTCTATCCGTCCAATATTCCTTTATGTCGCGAGCTATAGTCGCGTCCAAAAAGAATTTCACTGGTGTCTCGGTATCCTTGTGGATGAGAAGGGGTCGACGACGACGCGCCTTCTCTGGCATGCTGGCCGTTGAGGACAGAGTTGACGCGGTGCTTAGCGCGGTCAACGCGACTCTCACGTGTCTGGTGCTTGCTTACGTCAGTCACTCGATCGAAAAGTTTTGGACATCGCGAGCGCTCAACAAGTCTCTCCATCATAATGGCTACTCTTTTGAAGGCTCAAACATCCAATGCTGCAAAGGCAGACAAGAAGAGAAAAAGGACGGCAGACGCCATGGATGTTGATAACGATGCCAGTCTTCAAATTCAACCAAAACGCAAGAAAAACAAGCAGCGTGTGATGCTGCTCTCGTCGAGAGGAGTTACACATCGGATGCGGCACCTTATGAACGACCTTGAGACCCTATTGCCTCATGTAAAAAAAGGTGAGCCTATTGTACGCATCCGATACTCTTCTTGTGGCTTACTGATGCTTCAGACGCCAAACTCGACTCGAAAAACCAGCTTCATCTTCTCCCTGAGCTTGCCGATCTCAACAACTGTAATAACACACTGTACTTCGAAGCACGTCGACACGAAGATCTGTATCTATGGGCAGCGAAAACACCAAACGGACCCAGCATCAAAATGCATGTACAAAATATCCACACCATGGACGAGTTGAAAATGACAGGAAATTGCCTCAAAGGCAGTCGAGGGTTGCTGAGTTTTGACAAGGCTTTCGATGATTCGGAGTGGGGAAGATTAACGAAAGAAGTTTTCACACATGTGAGTTCATTCGAGAAGGATGAAGAGTCACTTTCTGATTGTTCGCTGTTAGATCTTTGGTGTTCCAGCAACGGCCAGGAAAGCTAAGCCTTTCATAGATCACATCCTTACCTTTTCCATCTTGGATTCGAAAATATGGTTCCGTAACTTCCAGGTCGGAATACTGTTTTTCTTCTGCCATTCAGCACGTTCTGATCGACGTGTTCCATTGTTCGACATATGTAGATTGTGGAGAAGGATCCTCTGAAGCCGAACGGGCCTCCCGAGACCTCACTAGTCGAAATCGGTCCTCGCTTCGTGCTTACTCCCATACGAATTTTCGAAGGCGCTTTCAGTGGTACCACCGTCTATTCTAACCCAGGTTCGTCTCACTCCTTTCGCTTCCAATCTGCCTCGTTGCCCCATTGTTCTCTTCAATGGGCTCGAGACCGTGATCCATGGACCTCTATTGTCCTCCCTCGCTTAACCTCTTCTCACCGCTTGATCTGGTATTGACTCATGACTTGTGCCTTATAGAATTCATCTCACCCGCTGCCGTAAGATCTGCAATTCGGAGAGAGCAAGGTAGCAAATACGGTCAGCGAAAACACGCCGAACAAGATTCGCAACGGCGGAAAGAACTTAGGAAACTTGAGGAAGATGAACTTGCGGTGTCAAAAGTATTCGCTTGATCTTCTGTATCGCACTTTGATATCTTTCCAGGGAGATAATATGATGTTCTATGAATCCCAGACCCGACAATGCCGGTCCATACAGCCGTGGGTGGTAACCAGTCACTTTTCGCGCCCATGGACAGCCCAAGCACGGGAGATTCAAGCATTTCTTGTTATTCTTCTTGTAATAACCTACAAGATAAACGCAGAACAATGGCTTGAATGGTGGACAAGGAGAGGGCGGCCTTAGTCAGCATGACATCAAGGACAACAAAGGGGAATCCTCCTCAGATCTTGTTCACGCGCGCCTCCGGTAACTATCGACCGTTCTTTTTGGATAAGCGCGTAAGTTCCTGTCTTGTTTGACGGACGTCTCCCCTGTCCTGTCTCATATCCCCTTTGTGTGGGTTCGCCCCACCAATACAGTTTCCTTTTTGTTCTCCTTCAATTGCCCCCACAAAGGCGGTTCACGTCTCATTTATAGACCCGCCATACGGTCGTCAGTTATTCGGCATTCCCTTCTTTCTTCTCCTTTGCTAGAGAGCTCTCGCTCGTCCCGTATTTCTATTCTTTTCCATCCCTTTCCCCTCTTTCACCATGTCGATGTCAATATCCATCCACCCTGTGTCCCAGTACTTGGATATGTACGGCGATCCTGATGCGAGGTCCGTCCTTCTTTCAATCCTCGACATCACGAGTGTACTGATGCTCGCTTCACTAGTACGGCGTACTCGCTTTCCGGCGTCGTAAGAGTATCTGTGTCCTCGCCATACTCCCTCTTTGAACGGCGCAGAACGGCGAAATTGCTGCTTCAGTCGCTCTCTTTGACCTTTGAAGGCCAATCGGAAATCTACACCCACGACACCGACTATTCCGCACTACGCCTCTGCGCTATAACACGGGAACTGGCCCCTTCGCATCCCATGGAGTTCACGAACGAAGGGCATGAGGAAGACAGCGATCCATGTGAGATTAATCCTTTTCTCCAGCCAAGTGTGCATTTGTGCTGAGCGTGTTCAAGGTCAATGGGACATCGTCTTCAACCTTCCCATCCCGGGCTGGTTGCCTAGTTCTGCTACGCTCGGCATGGAAGACATTGGTATTCGCTACGGACTTTACGCCACCGCTAAATTCATCAATCTCGATTCCGAACAAAGTGCCTCGTCGTGGTCTTTTGCAACGTTCTGCACCCCATTCCGATCTCGAATCCGTTCCATCGACTCCAGGAAGCAGATCACTGTTCGAAGATATGTCCTCCCACCTCATGTGAACCGGCCAACCACCGGCGTTGTCAATTATCTTGTCAACTCGCATTCTCCATCGGAAAAGACGGACGGCTCGAAGAAGAGGATCCCAGCCGATGTTCTTTCCAAAATTCAAGTCCTAGCGTCGGTTCCGGAGGATGTGGACGTGGAGGCCAAGTCGGTCCCCATTACCGTCCGCCTTCGCACGAAGGACCTTGCAGTTGCCGAGTGCAACCGCCTGCAGGTTACCGAGGTTGGGATCAATATCGTCCAGCAAGAACGATGGAGGTCAGCTCTTCTTGTTTTACTTTCTCCTGGATTTGTCTGACCGGCGAAATTTCGTAGATACCGCCCCTCGGTCTCATGCCTCGCGCAATTCCCCCTCCCCCCNTCGGGAGATGCAACCACCGACCGTCCCTTTGCGAGACCCCCCACCCGATTAGCGGAATCTACGACGTCGGACTTTACCTTGGCCGAGAACATTCGGAGTCTGTCTGCCGTACTTTCACACTCCTTCCGTCAAAGGACGCGGGAAAATACCAGCTCTCAGAGGACAATTATGCATTTGCCACTGATGCTGAGCAAGGTGACAACCCAACGTGGTATACGATGGAGGCCCATATTCCCTTTGTTCACACCAGCCCCGCCGACCTTGATCTGGACATCGAAGATTGGGCAGGGCCTGCAATCATCCGGCCCTCTTCGTCCAGCCCTCTTTTCAGCGTCTCCCACACCCTTGCCATTTCCCTCACATTCTCTTATGACGTCCCCGATTCTGACGAGCGAGCACGAGAAAGGCTGAACTTCAATATCCCACTTTCCTTCGGACGTTACCTTCCCTCGACACCCTCTGTGGGATCTTCGCCGTCGATTCTCAGGCCATCCGACGAAGCCCAACCGGCGAATCATGGCAATTCTACAGAATCTTCCCATCCGGCGTTCGAGTCACCCTTCTCGAATCTCCCGCCATATTCACAACTCTATGATGATAATGGAGACAGGAAGATCGACCTTTCTATTCCTCTGCCTCTCTATACACCCCGTGAAGAAACTTCCAAAGACGAGAATCACGGCAACATGGAATATTCCAGCCCGACATGCCCTGAAGAAAAGAATACGACTTGCCTCTTGGTCGATACCATTCCTTAATTCCAACACTCCAACGCTCTCTTCTGGTGAAGTGCAGTCTCACCGTCGCTATCGTATGCATGAAATTTCGTAATTTGTCCATCACGTTTTGCCCTAGTTCCACAGCTGGTCTTCGCTTTCGCTTTTCACACTTGCATTTTTGGCATTCGCATTCGCATCCCATGTTCATTTGACTCATATACCAACCTGCATTCTTCGTTGTCCTTTTGGGATTTTTGTCGAGCTTTCTCATTTCTTTCCCCTTGAACGTGTCCATATCCGAGTCGGAACTCTCTGTCACCACATCGCACTTTCCTTTTGGCATTCCTTGTATCAAATACGCTCGAGACTCTCTTCGTTCTATTACCTAGCATAGATCTCTTTGGTCGTCTGTAGTAATCTCCCAAGGGGCTTTGTTCCCAATTTGTAGCATATATCGGTCTGTATGTAGTCGCTGTCCAAGTAATTTGAATAATCTGAAATTCCCACAATAGTAGGCCTCACGTGCTCGAACGCGTCTAGTGGTAGAGTGATCGCCACTCAACTTGTTCGTCCTGAGTACCGGAACACGCCCCCCGCCCATCGCTGAAAATCATGTCCGACTCTGATGAATTCGGTGCGGAATTATTTTTCACAATTTTAATATTCTAGCTTTTCTTATCCGAACACCAAAAATCCCCAACACTACAGGTGGACTCGCTCCTACGACGCCACTCCCGCCGATGAAGCGGAAAGCAGGGTCGGAGAAGCCTCAGAGCGCTGCTGGTCCATCGAATGGCAGCAAGCCTCCGAGCGTCGTGGGGGGTACAAACAATGGCAGGAAGAAGGCGAGGACGGCGGGTGGGGGCTCGAAGAAGGCTCGGCAGCCAGAACCCGTGGTGGAAGTCGACGGCGAGGACTCGGATGTGCGTGAAGTCGTGGAAGAGTTGGCGATGGACGTGGGCGAGCAGGACGAGGTGGAGGAGGTGAAGCCGAGGGGAGGGTCGCGGAAACCAGCGTCCAAGGACTCAACGGCTAATGCGCGACCGAGTGCTGCAGCGACTTCGAAAGCCAAGGGCAAGCAAAAGGCTGCTTCGGCTGCTGCTGCGAAACAGCGTAATGGAAGAAAAGCCGAACCCGACGTGTTGGAGGTGGATGAGGAAGAAGACGATGTCATGGAGGTTGATACTCCCGCAATGGACATTGCTGCCGCTTATAATGCTGCCAACGCCAAATCGCAATCCAAGAACAGCAATAGAAGAGACCCATCTGCAGGCTCTAAGCCGACCTCTCATCCCCATCGTCCCCCGAAAGGCCATGCACAGAAGTCGGCGCAAGATGCAAAATTGGCTGCCGAGAATGCACGTCTACAGGAAGAAGTTGAACGAGTATGAAATCGGTCTCTCCGGACGATGCCTGAGGCTAATGCCGCGCTTTATAGGTCAAAGGGCATCTTGAAGATTTGAAGGGCAAATTCGAAGAGCTGCTACACACTCGCCAGACGGAAGCAGAGGCTTTGATGGAGGAAATGGTGAAGAATCACGAAGAAAAGACCAATGGTACGCCCATACTTCTTCTTACCCGTGCTTTTGGTATCAACGACAAGGATAGTGCAAAACGAATTGATCAAGGAGCTCAATATGCAGCTGGCGAAGGAGGACCCACTATTCCGTGCCGCATTGTCAGCAAAACGGGCGGGGCTGGTTCTTCTAACCAGGGATGAGGCAGACCAAGAGCTGAGAGAGTATAAAGCCCAGATTCACAACCTCAGACAAGAAGTGAATACCGCGAAGTCCGTAATTGCACAAAAGGATGAGGAGATTGCGGTATTGAAACAGCAAGGTCAGTTCACAAGTAACGATCCATTCGCGGGTGACCGACACTCTTCCCCCAAACAGAGAAGGAACTACGGTTTGAACTCAAAACCGAGATTGACCGAAGTCAGCAGCTGGCGAAAAATCCTCGCACCGCTCCTGGGTCCGCTACACGCGCCGGAGCCATTCTCAAAGGCGACGACCCCAAACACTCAAAGGTGATAACCCTGTACGAAGACCTTACAAGTATCCTCGTCCCTGGCGTCAAATTCTCTCCTGGAAAAGAAGGGGAAGAATGGATCTTCACCTGCATCTACACCTGGAAAGACGACCTAGATCCCACTGTGAAGGAGCGAAGTGAGTCTTCGTCGTACACTTTGAACCAATTGTGTGAGATCCTAACATACCCCAAGGCTTGAATTTCTCGCTACGTCAATGCAAAGAGCCGTCAGCGGAGAACCCTGGCCAGCTCGTCGACAGCGTCCATTACTTCCCTCTTTCTCTCGAAATGGAGTCACCCGAATTCGTTGAAGGCCTTGGATTTTTGAACAAACCGTTCTCGTTCCCAAAGACACAGCTCTCGCTATTCGTTCGGACACTATACGATAACCTCAATAACCCGCAGGAGGAAGACGACTGAGAGACACCCCATGCACCTTGCTTTCTACTGCTTGCTACCTCCCATGGATACCCGCCTTCCTATTTCCCGTCACCCACTCACTCACATTCTCGTGCTCATAATTACTTTTCAATGATATCTATCCTTATTTCATCATGTTCGAGGTATCTAACTTCTAGGGTCTGGTCTGGTGTCTGTAATTCTTTAACTTGTATCAATGGTTTAGGAAGAGACTGTCGACGCGACATCAATATCGACTCCGCATTGCTTCCAAACGTTGAGTGCATCGCGGTCATTGTTATGTGCAGCTTCACGGGCGAGAAAAGCGGCAAAACGTTCATCGGCTCCTCCAAGCGAAGCCCCAGCCTGGACGAGGACCTCGATTGTTGGCTGATGGCCTTGACGAGCAGCCTGGGCAAGGCGGGTCAACTTTGCGGTCATTGAAAATACCGTGAGGGCAGGGGACTTACGTAGTACAAGGCGGTGTGGCCCATGGTGTCTCTGAGGTGGACGAGGGCGCCGGATTGGAGTAGGTAGCTGACTGCTTTAGTATGGCCGTTCAAGGCGGCGACATGCAGGGGCGAGCGACCGGATCCCGCATCTAGGCAGTTCACGATGCCACCAGGGACCTCCGTCGCGGGAGTCGCGATTGTGGAGCCCACGCTATCCACTGACCCCAAGCAGAGTTTTAGTGTCTCTAGGTCCCCGCGGCTTGCAGCAAGGTGCATTAAAGACGGGTAGAGGACAGCCTCGGTGGAGGCGGCCTCTGCAGCGGTCCAAGTCCATGGAGCGGTCACCTTGCTTGACTCTGCGTCCACAGGATCAGGGGTGAAAGTAATGTGTGGGACGTGGCTGGGTGGACGAGAGAGGCGCAGGAACTGGGAAAGAACGTACTGGATATGGTCCATGTTTTCGGGCACGCGATCCAAATTTCCGCCCGGGGCAGCAGATACACGGGTGAGCTCGCCTCGAAGCGGTGTACCCATGAGATCTCGCACTTCCTTGATGGAGAGTTCTGGTTTACCAAGGAGATAGGCCAACTTGGTCAAAGCACACTACGGCAATGGTTAGCTCAAGAGTTGCACGCGTTGGTTGTAAGGAAATAACTACCTCTGGAGTCATATCGATTCCGGGAACAACACCTGATTGCAAGAGCGTTCTTCCGGTCTCGTAGTCGTCGGATACGGCGCCCTTCATGCACTGGGTGATGGCCACAATAACGACACCCCTGTCGCAAGCTTCTTTCATAGCGTCCAAAACATCCCGACGCTGTGGGGCGTTCCCAGCACCAAATGTTTCCAAGACTACACCGCGAATAGGTGGCTGGCAGAAACCTTTAATAATGGCTCCAGAGATCCCGGGAAAGAGCCGCAAAGTGGCTGAAATATGCTGTTAGATAGAGCGCTTTCAAAGAGGCTAGAAGATGTCACTGACCAACATGCGCCGACATTTCTAAACGGACATATTTAGTTAGTTAGTGCCCAAGACATTCATGATAGCACCGCCTGACCTTTATGCGCTCTGAATCGTCGCAGTCCTGTTTGTCGAATAACATCGTTCCAATTCACAACAATATCAATTCCGACTAGGTGAAGCAGCTCAGCAGTGTTCGCAATGTTACGGAAGCTTCACTGACCTTTGACTAGTGGCGAGAAATTGGGGCTTTCAAAGGCGTTAAGGTCAAACGAGGACGTCTTTGTCACTCGATTTCCTCTGAAGAGGGTGTGATTGAAGTACAAGGAGCATTCTGGTGTCCAAGATTTAGCTAACTGTCGCGTAAAAAAGGCCTAAGGTAACCGTACCTGGAATAATGTAATTACCGGCAATGCTCAAGGCACCCATCAAGTTATCCGTAGCATCGTTTCGCAACTGCGATAATGGTATCTGAGCTCCAGTCAAAATCTAGAGGGCGATGATTATTTTCAGTCAACGCGGAAGTGATCGGCCCATACCACAGTCTTTCCAAGATCTTCCAGGAGAAAGCTTAGAGCACTGGCGGTATAGCCCATAGTATCCGTTCCATGCAAAACAACAAATGCATCGAAGTGAGAATAGTTAAGTTCTATTTCGGTTGCAATCCGAATCCAATCTGTGATTTTATAAAACGTAAGCCGACTGGTGGTAACGTATGAGGAAGGAAACACACCTGAAATGTCTATATTGCTGCTATCGAGTAACGGGTTCCACTAAGGACGGAATCAGTCATGCTTTTTTCAATGCTAATAATAGGCTGACCTCGAGAATCGCGTAGCGTATGGACTTGCCAAGGCTGCTACCGGGTGTCTTCACTCGGGGCGTTACTAAACTCGGAAGGTGAGCCTCGTATATGTCTTCTGTAATTTGCTTGCATCGCGGATGGTGCTTAGCCAATGGGGAGTCTGGGACGAGTCCAGAGGAATGACCTATTGGTCGAGTTGACCGAACAGGTAGCGTTGGCAGCGACTCGAGAGCAGGGGTATTTGAGCCGCTGTTTCTCTGGGGACTTTCGGACCTGCCACCAGCACGACTCCAGTTTCTAAATCGCTGCACTGTTCCTGAGTGCGAGAAAAGGGAGTCTTGCAGAGGGTCATGGAACCGTGACTGGCTCCTCAGCGTTTCGGTCAAAAAATAAGGCTCCGGAACATATCCCTGCTGGCCGACCAGCATTCCGATGGTGCCGCCTGAAATTCTATCAGTGGGCTAGCACCATTGGAGACAGGAAGGACTGTGCATACCTGTGTATATGACGAGTACCCGGGACTCATCTCCTGGCTGGGACAGCTCCATGGTGGTTGGAACACGGTATCGAGCGACATTTGGATTGAACTCGGATCATTTGGCAGACCCCTGTTCATCCCCGCTTAGATTTTTGATCGGAGTGATGTGCACACGTGAGGTGCCTGTTATCGAAATTTCAGACTCGAGTCAGCTCTGGAAATTGTGTCAATTCTCCCTTTTTCTTTCTCTCACCATCGCCCGCAATGGAGGCTATCAGAAAGGTCTTTGCAGACAAGAAAGTCCAGGTGTGCCATATCTCAAAATACAACGCAGCAACAGCTTCTAACAGGCATAGGATGCACCAGTGTTTGTTACCTTCGTCACTGCCGGATTTCCGGGCAAGGACGATACAGTCCCCATCTTGCTTGCTATGCAAGCAGGAGGGGCAGATATCATTGAACTGGGTGTCCCTTTCTCCGATCCTATCGCAGACGGGCCCGTCATCCAGGAATCCAACACAGTGCGTTGTTCCTGCAACAGCTTCAAGCGTTAACTAACCCAGGCTTAGATTGCACTCCGAAACGACATCGACTATATCACAGTGCTTAAACAATTAAAAGAGGCTCGTAGCAAAGGGCTTACTGCCCCCGTCCTCCTCATGGGTATGGTTTTCCCTTCTCCGAAGATGATCCATCCCGGTTGATACCTGTCCTCCAGGGTATTACAATCCTATGCTTGCATATGGCGAAGACAAAGCTATAAAGGATGCTGCAGAAGCCGGGGCAAATGGCTTTATCATGGTTGATCTTCCCCCCGAGGAGGCTATCGCCTTCCGTGAAAAGTGTGCCGCCCACAAGTGCGTTCCGTTTTGCCGTTGTTTACCAAAGAAAGTACTGACAGTCCCAAGTCTTTCCTATGTCCCCTTGATCGCGCCCTCCACTACTCTGAACCGCATTCAGTTTTTGACTTCCATCGCAGACTCGTTTATTTATGTCGTCTCCAAGGTATGTTCAATAGCTCCAACGATCACAATCATGTTAACGGCCGATTCGACAGATGGGGACGACTGGCTCCTCCGAAAAGGTTGCAGTGAATGCAGAGCTGCCGGACATTCTCGCCCGAATCAGGCAATTCACGTCCGTTCCACTGGCTGTTGGCTTTGGGGTAGCAACCAGGGAACAATTCAATTATGTATCTGACTCTGGAGCCGACGGTGTAGTAATCGGCAGCAAGATCGTCTCCGTCATCAGAGGAGCGCCAGCGGGAGGCCTTGCAAAGCACGTTGAGGATTATTGCTCCCAGATCAGTGGTAAACACGAAGCCGTTCGTGTGCGCTCGCCTAACTTGCGGCAAGACTCGTCACAGTCAACCACGTCCACCACAGGCAGCGCTACCCCTCATTCTACTGTTTTACCAGCACGTTTCGGCCAATTTGGTGGGCAATATGTTCCCGAATCCCTCGTCGACTGTCTTGCCGAATTGGAGGAAGCGCACAAGTCCGCAATGGCAGACCCTGCGTTCTGGAAAGAAGTCAGGGACCTGTTTGGCTACAGCAACAGGCCGTCGAACCTTTACCTGGCCGAAAATTTGACAAAGGAAGCAGGGGGTGCAAAAATTTGGCTAAAGCGCGAGGACCTGTAGGTCGAGCCCCTTCATTTCGTTCTCGCTCGAGCTAAAATGATTTCAGGAACCACACGGGCTCTCATAAAATCAATAATGCCATTGGACAGGTCCGTTGGTCCGTTTTATACTTCACTCACGAGGCTGACTTTCTGCCTATAGATCCTGTTGGCACGTCGCATTGGGAAAACACGAATTATCGCCGAAACAGGAGCTGGTCAGCATGGTGTGGCTACTGCTACGGTCTGTGCCAAGTTTGGCATGGAATGTATCATCTATATGGGCGCAGAGGACGTTCGAAGGCAGGCCCTCAATGTATTCAGGATCGAGATGCTCGGCGGAAAGGTAAACACATGCAGTTGTTTTAATTGAATTGTGGACTCACCAAGTTCGATACTCGGCATTAGGTTATCCCCGTGCACTCTGGCTCGTGTACTCTCAAGGATGCCGTCAACGAGGCTATGAGGGATTGGGTCACTAATCTCTCGACAACATACTACCTCGTTGGATCCGCCATCGGACCTCATCCGTTCCCTACGATCGTCAGAGACTTCCAGAAGGTCATCGGCGAGGAAATCAAGCAGCAGCTTCAGGTTGCACGAGGGAAATTGCCTGATGTAGTAGTAGCCTGTGTTGGTGGGGGCAGCAATGCCATTGGTACTTTCTTCGACTTCATTCCCGACAAGAATGTCCGTCTTGTGGGTGTCGAGGCTGGAGGAGAGGGTACCCATGGAGACAAGCATAGTGCGACCCTTTCGATGGGACAGCCGGGTGTCTTGCACGGAGTCAGAACTTATATTCTGCAAGACAAGGCTGGTCAGATTATCGAGACGCACTCGATATCTGCTGGTCTGGACTACCCGGGCGTGGGGCCAGAGCATGCTTGGCTCAAGGATTCTGGACGGGCTGAGTACATCGTCGCGACTGACGAGGAGGCTTTGCGCGGATTCCGTATGCTTACTCAGAAGGAAGGGATTATTCCAGGTTGGTCTACCTTCCTCACTTCTCGACCATTGGGAGGTTAGCTAACTGATACAATAGCTCTGGAATCGTCCCATGCCATCTGGGCAGCGGTTCAGATCGCTAGGGCGATGCCAAAGGATCAAGACCTCGTTGTGGTACGCCGCTTGTTTTTCAGGGGCTCTCATTAACTAACTGCGTTTTGCAGTGTCTGTCTGGGCGTGGTGATAAGGATGTTGAGCAGATCTCTGAGCTTTTGCCGAAATGGGCTGATACCCTTGACTGGCATGTTTCATCGAACGCTGCCGGATCTTCCACATAAGAACGGTCAGCACTAAATCGAATACAAAGCAATGTATAATAGGTATCTACCGACTGCTTGATTTTTGTACGGACGGTATCAGATTTAGAGACGCGGAAGACCTGAATGTGATGGTTGATCAAAAAGGAAATTATGACTCCGAGATCTATCAGGGCCAGGACAACTCTCTCTTGTGCCTTGACCTCCCTGCAATAGACCTCCCCTTAATCCCTCAAAAAGACTTCAATTTTCGGTTCAAAATGTCAGAAAGGGGCCACCAGCACCGTTCTGTCGAAATTCTAGCTGCGAAGCTCCGGAGACGGTCTGTGAGATTCTAAGGTGGAACGCGGCCCTTGAACTGATTTGATCTCTTGAACCCTTTCGAAATCAGACAGATAATAGGATCTCGAACGGCTGCGTTGGAAACCTTGGTCGTTCTACGCCAAGTCGTTTCAAGGGCGCGGTTCTCCAACTTTGAGCAGCTCGTCGAAATCATCCGCGGCGTGGGCAGGCGACTGGTGGAAGCGCAACCAAAAGGTGCAAGCAACATTAATTTGCACCTCCATTCTTGAAACATTAATTTTCTGAAATTTTCACCTCCTCATTGGCTCAATTCGAAGAACAGAACACTCAGTGGGAAATACTGTTCGAAAAGTCCTGCATCACATTCGAGAGGAATACCAAACGGCGGTAGGACAGTCAAACAAGGCAGCAGCATCCACATCCTCGTTTTCCATATCCAAATTCGTTCTGCAGGGGCAACCGAGAAGACATGCCCCGGCTCAAAAGGCCGAAGTCAAGACGACTCTCAAAGAAGATGATCCCGACGATCCAGATTCGTTTGCGAGGGGGCTGAAGCCAGTCCTGATGGAGGCTATTCAAGATGTTTTGGACGAGTTGGAAACAGTGTATGACAACGTCTCCAAGAATGCGAGAGATCATATTCATCCGGAGTCAGTACTTTGCAGCTTCCTCTTCGCTCGTCACCACAGCTGATCATGAGATCACATACCTTAGCGAAATTATCCTCACCCTTGGACGATCTAAAACAGTGGAAACATTCTTGAAAACGGCTGCACACAATCGTCACTATACTGTCATCGTCGCCGAGACAGCACCCTCGTGAGTTCTTTTCACAGCTCACTGAACCTTCAATGCCCACTCTGTACAATTGCCAGGTACGATGGCAGAGAAATGGCCAAATCTCTGTCGTCAGCAGGGATCTCAACATTCCTTGTTCCCGATTCCTCCATCTTCAGTTTAATGTCAAGAGTTAATAAAGTCATCCTCGGAGCTCACGTCGTTCTTGCGAATGGAGGGATGTTTGCGATCACAGGGTCCCTCATTGCCGCAAGCGCAGCCAGAGTACACAGCACGCCAGTCGTGGTGTGTGCTGGCCAATTCAAGCTGACGCCGCTCTGGAACTTGTACCACGAATATGGTGCAGTTGATTTCGGGAACCCGGACGACGTCCTGGGATATAAAGAAGGGGACCTCGTGGACAAAGTCGACGTAGTTAACCCCTACTACGACTACGTAAACCCAGAATTGATCGATGCATATGTTACGAATGAGTGAGCATTCATACCTTCATATATCTCCTGACGATCTAGGATCTGACCTGCTTCCCTAGCGGTGACCATCCACCCTCGTCAATATACCGGTAAGATTGCTCCTTTTGTATCTGATTTCTCTTGTCTGAAGACCTTTGCTACTTCTCTAGTTTGTTGAAAGAAACATATGACGACGAAGATAATGAATTGTAGATTAGGGATGTGGTATTAGTCGAGAGCAATGCAATCTAGGTAATAAATTATCGCAGTGTGCGGTGGATATTATTTGTTGCTGAGAAGACTGAAGAAGGCTTCTTGTGGGAGCTCTACCTTCCCGAGCCGCTTCATGCGCCGTTTGCTCTCCTTTTGATTCTCTAGGTGTTTCATCTTCCGTTCGTAATGTCCTGTGGCGGATAGGTTATGAACGATGTCGCGGGAGATAGAAGATTAACGAACCTCCATAGAGACCAGCAGTGACGTCAGCTCGCAAAGCTTTCAGCGTTTCTCTTGCGATCACCTTGCGGCCGATCGCAGCTTGGATAGGAACCTCAAAGAGTTGGCGTGGAATGACTTGGTCTAGGAAGGATATCCGTAAGGCGGAAGCACCTTAAACACATGTAGATTGACAACTTACGGAGCTTTTTCACCCAATGCCGGGCTACCTTTTCTTGCGCAGATCGATGTACAACAAGGGCCAAGGCATCTACGGGTTTCGCGTTCAATAGGAATGACATCTACAAATGCGGGGTCACCCCATGAGCAAAGTGTCACAGAGTGTGGGGTGTTGCCTTACTTTGGCAAGATCGCTCTTCTGGTAGCCCGCATCTTCGTAGCTAGATGATGGAAAATTGAATTGAGATGTGAAGGGTAGAACCGATCTGGAACCTACTCGAAGCTTGCAAAGCCAGAGCTGCGGCTTTTGAGTTGGTCGAAAAANGTCTGTCACGATCTCGCTCAAGGGCAAAAGACAGGTGATCATTATCCGTGCGGCCGAGGCTGCACCAGCATCGAGGTAGCGGTGTTCAAGGCCATCAGCTCGATGTTGGTAACACAAGTCCATCAGTTCTCCAACGTAGTCTGAGTTTTTCGGTCAGAGATCGATCAAAATGTTATCATGAAAACGGACGGTACCTTCTGGAACGATTATCGATGCCTTTACCATCGGCTCTTGAATTTCTTTTACCCTTAAACTCGTGTCCCCAGCCTCTGGAAATTCGGTCGGGTTACTGACGACTTGTTCCCTACCATCCTGGTACAGAACTAGATCGTGTCAGCGATAAAGCGTGCGCACAGGGTCGTTGAATATATTACTTTTGTATGGCACGGTAGGCGCAGTGATAATGACGTTGGCATCATGTTCGTCTTCTAACCTCTGACGGAAGACGTCCATATGCAGCGTGCCCAGAAAGCCTAGACGACAACCTTGGCCTAGGGCGGCCGACGATTCTCTCTGGACAGTAATGCTTCTGTCTGTCAACATTAGCTACATGAGTAAATTGGCGTCAATATTTAGCTCCAGCGGTGCAAAGTTGAGCATACCCTGTTGATGGATTCCTCGAGCTTGGGGAAATCACTGTTGTCGACAGGAAAAACACCGGCGAAAACCTTTACAACCGAAGCAAATCAATTTTTTTWAAAAACATCCCGAACCCCGAAAGCTCAAGCGCACCATGGCTTTTGCAGGTTGAAACCCTGCGAGAGGTTCCACCTCACTACCAAGGCGATGCAACGTATCTCCGATGTGGGCTATGAATTCACAGCTCAGAAAACATACATGATGAGTAGAGTATGGAAAGACGGACCTTCCGAAGATTGCTTCATACCACATGCGATGTAACCGACCTGACCAGGGTTGAGGTTTTGGGTTGGGATTTCTTCGGGATGCATGATCCCAATATCCGTCACCTCATAGCGCTTCCTAGTATGGCAAGAAGCAATCTTGTCGCCTTGCGAGACGGTGAGCTCTGCGCGAAGACGGAAGAAATTGCAAGACACACCTCTCCGGAGAACGCCCTCCTGGACATTGATCAATGAAATGACACCGCGATATCGATCGTAGCTGTGCATCTAAAGTTCAGAATTTTTCTTTCTGTTGCTGGTTTGTTTTACCCACAATGAATCGAATAAGAAGGCTTTCAGTGGGGCTTCTTTCAGACCTCGAGGTGAAGGAATGCGGTCGATGATAGCTTCCAGAACCTCCTGGACACCTTTGCCAGTCTTTGCAGAAATGTGGAGGATCTCCGAAGGATCGATTCCAAAGGTTGTTCTCATCTGTTCTGCAATTCTCTCTGGGTCAGCTGCAGGAAGATCGATCTGGGGCCATCAGGTAATGGTACGGTCTGATGCGGCAAGGACAAACCTTATTGAGCACAGGGATGATTTTAAGACCTCGTTCTCTTGCATTGTGAAAGACGGATATTGATTGGGCCTGCACACCCTGACTGGCATCCACCTGACAGGACAATTATGAGAAGGCATGCCACAAAGATGGGAAACAACGCCACGAACGAGCAGCACGGCGCCTTGACAGGCCGCTAGTGAGCGAGAAACCTCCCAAGCGAAGTCCACATGACCCTACATGCAAGCAATGAGAATTGTCCAGGAATTTGATGATTCTGAGTGAACTTACGGGTGTATCGATAAGATTCAGCAGGAATTTGGAACCGTTATATTGATGCACCATGCTAAACCGGGTTATTAGCGACTATTCGTCGAAGAATATGACGGCAGTGGCGCAAACCTCGCTGTTTGTGCCTTCACTGCATCGAGGACATGAGTACGACAGAAGACAATCCCGAGTTTAACGAAGAGCCCCACCGGTAATGCCCCGTTCTCTCTCCACTTTCAACTTGTCCAGTACTTGCTCATTCTTCCCGGACACCTTCTTGGGAATCGTGCCAGTCAACTAATRCTCTGGTTGGTACTATGCGGTGGACAGAAGCGTGTCAAACGGACCTCCAATAATCTGTATGATTTCATTTAGCACTTTTGCCTCCGCTTTTAATTGGCACCGTAGACGCACCTGTCTGCCAGGGTAGACTTTCCGTGGTCTGGCCCCTTCGTTAACGGTATGTCACGGAACAAAAAACCTATGACCCACCAATATGGGCAATAACTGAGAAATTYCTAGGAACGTCGTGAGTTGGCACCGTTGAACTGAGACGTTAGCAGAAAGCTAACCTAATTAGCTCAGGAGGATATTCCTCCATGTTAATCTTTTTCGGAGACCATACTTGGACGGTGGAGGAGAAGCCTCTCGAGCCAACAGTGTTCGTGACGGTCAAGCGYAGAGAGAACTGGGGCCGTTCRCTTGCTACCACTCGACATGACTTCCACAAGATTCTGTGCATACCAAGGGCACACCTCCGCTGCTCTCGGTACGCGAAAACGCTGAAAAACTCTAACCAGGGAGTGTGTAGGGAGAGGATGTGACCGTGTTCAGCAAAGGCACCGTTACCGAAACGGGCGCATTGTACAGATTAGTCAGCACTAGCAATCTCTCCCCCAACGTGCACTACCGACTCGTTGGCGTCGTTTCAAGCAGGGGGCGATCATTCAATCCGTAAATAATCTCAAGGAGGAGCGCTCATGTCGTTACAAGAAGCATCTGAAGCGCGCAAGGCGCGTCTTTTAGCTCTCAGGAAGAGGAAAATGGGAGGCGCGGAGGGTGGTGAAGGGTGAGCATTCGAATACGTTCATTCCARAGCACGTCGCTCATGAGACCGAGCAGGGCACTAGAATCCCTTCTACACGGCCGAAACTTCGATCCCGTGTCGAGAACTTTGAAGAAGCACGGGAACGCAGAGGACTTGGAAGACACCGTCGAAAAGAATGTGAAAGGGYTGGCTGAACGCATCATCACCGAGCACGAAGAGAAGGAAAAACAGGAGCTGGTTTGTTGGTTCTTGCCGATGATATGCCTTGGCTCACCACCCTGTCCCAGGATATCTTCAACATTGCGCCCAAACGTCCCAATTGGGATCTCAAACGGGACATGGAAAAAAAATTGGCAAGGCTAGAACGTAAAACACAGGAAGCGATACACACACTGATCCGTGAGCTGTTCTTCTCGACCCAAGGGTCTGTACGCATCCCTGACGTCCCCGAACAGGTCAACGTCTTGCAGCCCAGAACGGTCAGTCGGACGATCTGGTAGGGGCCATGAAGGCTCAGGAACGACAAAATGCGGCCGACCTTTCGGACGACGAAGAAGATTGATTGAAGTTTAGCGTATGCAAGCATACGTGCGCTTTTTACTTCATTCATCTTGGCTGGAGCTACCAATATGTCAAGTCCGAGCTCAACCACTCGCCTGGGACCCGGCAATACGTTCCATTGCCTGAAACCATGCTTCAACAAGCAGGAAGCGGGTCATACCGTACCGGTGGCGATTGCTGTATATTTATCTGCTCAGTCCCGACCGAATCCTGCTTCCTCGTGTCGATATTTCCCCGCCCCGATGCCTGTCCAGATTATCATTTCCGGTTTCTCGGCTCACCTAACATCGATTAGAGTTCAACTGCCCAAATATCGTATAGCAGACCCTTCTTAGAGTATCAATGCTGTTTGACCCCGGGGAATGGTTTGAATCCGAGAAGGTCAATGGATTGTCCGGGTCGGAAAAAATACATAAGATCTTCGACAGCCGTGTTACAGAGTTATGTTACGGGAATACATAATATGTTTCGTCGCGGTCGTTGTACCTAATATCACATACATATTGCGGAGGCGTTGCGTGCTCTTCCAGACAAGCAATGTACCGGCTAATAGGCAGTGCAACAACGTGTTCGTTGTGGGGCATCCGCCTGTAAACTCCGGCTCGACGAATATAATTCCGTCCCGAGGAAGCCTGCGCAGGTACATACTCGGCGTCCTTCACCTGATATGTCTGGAATTCAACATTTGGATGACGCGTTGGTCTTCTGGCAATCGAGCCACCTGGACCCGTGGTTGACCAAACGACCCAGGAGGTCCGACCGCAACCAAAGGGGGTAGGCGTCCCCCCATTAAACCTGCGGAGCTGGGGGGAGGGGAAGAGGTCGGGCTGGTCCGAGGTACAGACGCTTCTTCGTCCTCACGCGTTCTCGCCTTCCCACTCTTGTACACCCCTTCAGGCAAGACGATGGTCGCAAGCAGCCCGTCCTGGTCGATGGTGGGGAGGTGCGGAAGATCCGCGTATGTGAAATAGGCTGTTAAGTGCCACTTTTGTGGCCGAGCGTACGGATTTGGGGTGACCCACGCCGAATACGCTTGCTTGACAAGCCCCTTGTGGTGATTCGTTGACCGTTCTTGATGCGAGAGCGCTGAAGACGAGGGCCCAGTCTTCGAGACTCCATCGACAAATCTGAATGTAGGCGCCCTGGTCCAGGGTCATCGTTTCGGAGACACATAGATACAACGAGGCGGCAACTTACCGATTTGTTTCACTGGGAAGATTGCCGTTATCGTAAGGGAGCTTTTCATCGTAGAACAGGTACGGCTGTACGCCGTCAAAATGAACGAGTCAGTGGTCAAGTCGAGACTTCGGGGATTCGCTGGGAAAACGATTTACCTCGCGCATACGACTCTGTCCCCAGACTCGACCATCTGCAAAAGACGGCAATTAGAATGGGCGCAAGATGTAGGGCTCGATGTCGAACTTACCTGTCCAACGCTTCAGGCCTGCATCATCGTCGCACTCGATCCAGACGAATACTGCCCCAGAGTGGACGTACGTCGACCGCTCCATTTCGTTCAGCCGGCGCACAACAGGACGAAGGTGTCCGAGGCGAACGGCTTCGAAGACCGTGTGGGCATCACGAGCGTCTCGGACGTGAAGGCGAGGGTGGGTTGGGTATTGCATGTTCATTGGAGAGTAAGTTCGTTAGGGAGAGCCTTTTATCTTCGGAGGAATAGGTTTCGCGGACGCCGTCCGTGAGAGGTGCATGAGTTGAAAAATACCGGAGGGCTTTAAAGTAGTTGGCTGGAATAGCCAAGGGAGAAGTGGCGAGAATGTGTTCCGCTTCGCCATGGAAGGAGAAACCGAAGACATGGACCTGTCTGTTAGCGTGCCACATATTAACAGACACCGGCCAACAGTTACATCTGAAAGCGAGATTCACGAGCTGGGAGCGATAGGTCATCAGGATTCAGAAGACGGATTCGACGAGGAAGGCATTCCCCGAAAGGCAATCAAGTATGAAACTGCAAGATTGAGATACGCCTTCCGCTTTGTGACTGGAGCATATTGAATGGTGATACAATCGAGGTATCACCCAAGGGCCAGTTCGATTGATTGACCGTGGATGAGGTCATGGATGGCTCACCCAAACCACGATGCAAAAGGTGAATGCACGGGCTGGAATTAATATTACTGTAAGATCCCGAAACCGACCCGTTGCAGGGACGACCTTGGGCTTATGATTTTAAACCTTGTGCATACCCGAAACGACGAGGGAGCACGGAAATATCGATAGAAGTTTTTTTTTTTGGACTGGAATTTACAAAAGAGTATGAACGGATGGCAATCAGCGATGAGCTGGTTGGAAAAGAAGCCAGGTGCCAGGTGAGAACATACCGAGGAAGTAATAGCWGCAATTCTTCGAGATTGAGAAAGGGAGAATCTCTGGAATCCATTTTTAGACACCACTTGGCCAACAAATGATCCATCAATCGTCCACGTGGCGCCGAGAGCTCTCCCACGCTTCCGACCCTTGTCCAAGCTCTCCGATTCCCGGCCGCATCGCCATGAGCCCTTATAAGCGGCCCTTGCTCATCGCCGCTCCCAACGACGACGACGACGACGAGCGCCCTTTCTCCTCCAGCGATCATGTCGGCCGGAAGCGACTCTTCTAATGCCAGGCTGCCATCCCTCGTGTATCTCTGCCAGCGCGGTATGAGTCACTTGCTTCCCGTGCTGCCCAATGTRCTAATTAGTCGTCCCTTGCAGTTGCTGCCAACCATGCTGAATGTAAGCCCRGCTTTGCTTGGGATGGGCGTGAAAGGGCTTAAATCGTTGCAGCTATCAGTAATCTGGGCTCCGAGTTGRGCTTCGATTTGGTGAAACCTATCCTCGAACGGTGCAATGCTGATCAGCTTGCGCGGCTGGAAGAGGCCTCGCCGGTATGTTTTTTATTATTATCCACCTCAGATTTCGAATGAAATTTATTCTTATTCTCTCAGCATATTCAACCCGACACTCCAGGTAAACATCTATCAAGCTGTCCAGAGTTACCCTGTGTTAACGTTTGTTCCTAGGCATTTGGAAGGAAATGTGCTTCCAAAAGTACCGCTTGATAGCGGAAGAGCGTTATTCTCTCGATGATGAGCCACAAGAACCCGATTCATGGAGAAACAGATACTTTGTGAGATCCTTTTGTCTCTATCATCTCACCATAGACGGCTTATTCAAGCGATACAGCTCCTCCAGGAGGCTGAAATTAAACGGATTGAAGAGGTGGGATTGAAAATCCGTTCCCAGCGTAAGGAAGCAGACGAACGCAAGAAGGAAAGAGAAGTAAGATTCACCGACCGTGTACCACCTCCGAAACGCCCCCGAACTGGAGGATGTGAGTACAAGTTGCTCCCATCTCTAYGGTGGAACTCATCACTCATGCTTCTCAACCTAGGGGGCGTACCAGTGCAACCCAAAACCCTATTTCAGAAAACCCGATCGGAGGCTTCTAAGCTTCACAAAGCTTTCTACAACTCAAGAACGCTACCTCCCAGACAAATCGGTAAAACAACTCGTGTTCATGCAACACCTGATGATTCGATTCTTCCGGCTATACCCAASTTAATACCTGGTCGGGTGACAGTAAACACTGTCACCGTTCCACGGCGCATACCACCATCATCTTCGTCATCTGCATCTAGCCCTGCCTCTGCTTCTTCTTCAAGAATGTCACCCCCAAGTTCCTCCTTCGATACCGGATCCCAGCATCACTGCTCCCTGCCTAAATCGAAGCAACTCGTGGCCAAACCACCACCACCGTCATCCCCTCCTAATACGCAACAGGCAAAGAGTTCCGCACCCCCACCAAGGGCTGTGTCCTCTTCTCCAGCGTCAACAGCCTGCCCAGCACCAGCATTCAAATCCCCCGCSCCTTTCAAGAAAGATCCCATGGCATGTCTCTTCGTACCGAAACATCGGGCGTRCTCTCAGAGACCTGTTTCTTGATGCAAAGGCCCTGCCTCGTGCTTGGATTTTTTTNGCCTTCGGGCTGTCTCACCTATCTGTGCTCGTTCGACTTATCACCTCGCCTTCCTCCATTCGGTGACCGTTGCCGTATAGTCTACTCAAATCCAGGTGCCATCAATCATTCTAGGGCATCGATATCGCCGCGCAACTTTCTTTACARTCTTGCCCAGCAAATTTCCCGACTTCGTCTTCTATTGATCCCTAAAGGATTTTTAGCTTTCGCACTAATGGACGGACTGAACCACCGTGGTCTCTGCGTCAACCTCCCGCTCTCTACCTAGCATCGGGCTGCATACTACTCCGTCGTTAAATGTAGAATGACTGGCTCATGTAATGTCTCGCTACTGCGAGTGTTGTATTATTATTGTATTCAGTGTACGTCTAGTCAGCCATTTATTTCAGGACGTGTTCAACCCRTGTCASAGTATCTAGCTCAAATTAAGCACTAGAACGGGTTCTTYCATCGCTAGCTCCTCCTGGCCATGATCTACTGGCAAGGTATGAAGTCATTCTCCGCTTGAACCACAAATTCCAGACCAAGATGAGATGGCTCCTCTTGGAGACTCGAATTCTCCGAATGTTAGATGGCGATGAATCTCGAGAAGAANGAAGACATGAAACCCTGGTCCTCTCAGTCGACGCCTCGGACGACTTCTAGATCTCCTCGTTTTCGTCGAGGCCACCTGATTCTTGTGTTCTAATCCTTGTGTTCTAATCCGGGTCACCTTGTCATTTACCGGACTTTGCTACAACGGGAAGGACGAGATATTGTATTTTACACGGCCCAAAAGGTGTACTAGTACTGCAACTACGGTTGTTTCCAGAGTGATACAAGGGATAAATTTGCCCGAGCCTTCTAAGCTGCAAAAAAAAGCCAAAAAAACTGAGGTTGTGGGTCCACGATTATGATGAAAATATGCCATATCAGAAGATGGGAAAAAANCACTGTTATGCAAAACGAAGGGAAGGACATCATGATGCTGCAAGGGGGTAGTCGTAATCTACAGGTGACAAGGGATTCGATTAGTGATTGAGTGGAAATACGATGGCTTGAATGTCGGCACAGAAAGAAGATGAAGATTGGGGTCCTCGAGCGATCCATGTCAGTGGAAGCKTTCAAAGTAGGAAGGTGCCAACTCGTGCAGCCAAGAATGTCATTCTCTCACGAAGAGAGGGAGCAGTGGGCGAGCCACCAACTGCGGGTGTGGAGAAGAAGTTGAAGGGTGGAAAGATGGTGGCTGGAAGGACATTTTAAGTCTACACCCTCTCTACTTCAATGATTCATGGAGCTAGTCAAAATCGTGCCGATCTAAGAAGGCTCTGAAAGCTTACCCTTTCCTTTGCCGTTCGAAATGCCATTTCCCAAGCCATCCAATCGCTGAGTTCTTGGCTCGTGCGGTAGGGTAGAACGAGGTGCTTCCCAAATCCGAATCGTGGAATCGTCAGAACATGAGGCAAACATCCGTCCATTTGTCGGATTCCATGCGATGGCATTCACACTGCCGTGGCCATGACCTGGAAGCACTTCAAGCAGCGTACCCGTTTCTCGGTGCCAAACATAGACATTGCCATCTGTAAACGCGAGGTCAGCCTTCTTAAAAGCTGCGAGACGAATACAAGGGCACGAGAGAAAGAGACTCGCCTTCGCTCCCACTGGCCACAAAAGTACCGTTAACACCACCGAAACAGCTTTTAATTATGTGTTCGCCCTGTCGCTGCCCGATATACTTTCCAGATAGTCTACCGTTCCGGATATCATACAAGTAGAGAACCTGTTCACAAGATAATCAGAGGCAACCCTGCAAAAACAAAAAGAATTGCTCACATCAGGTGCGTGGTTGATCAATGCATACTGGGAATTATGTAGCACCTTGACGCTTGTGAGCTCACCCTCCATGCGAATTGACCTATTCAGGAATTCATTCAGTAAGAATGTAGTGGGAAAAGGCGAGGGCGGAGCAAAGTAAAACAAGCACTCACAAAATCGGTTGCTTCGAAGAAATATCGAATACCACCAATCTGTGCGAACCTTTCGGTGAACCCAGCGACAATAACGGGTTTGAGGTGCCATCTAGGGATTCAACACCTCTCGATGGAGTSCCRTCATGGGCATCTATCCCGACAGCAACCAAYCGTGTACAATCCGGCGTTAAGGCCATATCCGTAATCCTTATYGACGCTTGCGGCCATTCTTCCTTCAGAGTCCCGTTCGCGCTCTAGGTAGAGGGTCAGAATGCAGTGAGAATGTATTGCTATCCCAAGCTCAGGACTCAATACGGAAACAGCTGAGACTTACCCAGTGAATGATCTTCCGGTCAAGCCCCCCTGAGAAAAATCCTGATCCGTCCTGCAGCCACGCGAGAGAAGAGACTGTTTCTGTATGTCCACCTTCTAGCGTTCGAATACACACGCCCGTCTAGTACCGTAATATTCAGTGTCGCCTCCCATGTGAAATGACAAAACTSTGACCTTTGAATTCCACATCTTGATAAACTGTTCCGCACTCGTAACAAGGATCGAGTCGTCTAATGACCAGGCGACACGATTCACAGGGTGGGGATGGTCTTCTAGAACGGCATGTAATGACCAATCTGGTGAAGACGACCCGGGAACCTTCGGAAAACAAGAGGAAAGCAATGAGATGCCAAAACAAGGACCTAGAGGTGGAGAGCTCACCCCTGCGCGCCAAATGATGGCAGATTTGTCCCTACTTGCGGTAGCAAGGTATCTCCCGTCATGACTCCATTCCATATTCCATACTTCGTCTTTATGGCTTTCGAGAATCGTTGTTGTGATTGTAGGGAATTCATCGCTAGGGCAATAATGGTCGGAATATAGAGAATAGGTGATTCCRTCTGAGGGCAGGTTGTGGTACAAACATTGATGCCGTTGGTATTCGATCGCTTGGTGGAGGAGTGTTGGAAATCGTTTCTGGGGAAGCATGACGGATGAAGGGATATAATCTAAGGGAGTGAATGTGTCAATTAACGGCGGGATTGATACTATGGTGGGTACGCACCGTGTAGTTTACTCAGTAACCGATGCCGAGAAACCCCGGAAGCCCCATCCCAATCCGCCCGTCTTCGCAAATCCTCCGGTTCCGAACACATGATAAGGCTGCGCACAATGTCAGACCRACTCTARACCYATATTGGGGTACTAACCTGGACAGTGTGTGTAAATGGTCAGAGTCCACATTCAGAGGAGCAAGCTCGTTGCGCAACACTTGCAGCGCGGCGCTAGTCTTCCCTGCCTCGAGAAGTTCCAAGTATTTCTGTTCATTGATTAGGAATTTGGCGTCCTATACAAAAGTTAACTCCCCAGAAACACCGGAATGCGAGAGACGTTACCAGTAGCCCGTCTTCGTCTTCAATGTACAAGTATCTCAACGCCGCCTCTGCTTTAGACCACATCCCGTCAAGAATGTGTTGTCTAAACTGCGTTACTTCTGGTGTCTCCATCGTGTACCCAGACTCTGCTTCGAGGGTTGCTGCCGATTCACTGTTCAACGGATAGCCCCGTTGAAGGGAAAGAGGATGTTAGTTTCAGAAAGAAGAAATGTACTGCGCACGGCCGAAGACGACGGCGAGGGACGTACATGTAACCCACATCCCGCAAACTCTGAACGACAAGGCGAACGAATTCCTCCCGGTTAATTAGGGAGTCATCGGATAGAGAGGTTCCCGGCAAGTTGACTCTAGCAATACCCTTCCCATGTTTGTGTCCCCCACCCAGCCCTGACGATGAACCATTTGTCATTACTGGATAAACACGACCGTTGGTGTGACCATTTGTTGGCGCAATGCCATCATATCCGCTCAATGAAGGCCCAGCTTCTGTAGAGATTTCTGGCGATGTTGAAAGGATAGAGTCGATGGCGGAATCTGAGAATTTCATTGTGTTTCGCGAGGAGGGGGAACTGTGGTCAAGGAGGTTGTGGGTGGGGGTAGTAGTGCCGGAAGGACTGTCGATCCTTTGTCGCTTACGAGCCCTGCTATGCTCGGCGTCTGCCGTAGCGAGGAAAAAAGAGAAGACACGAGTCCAGGTYGGTTGTGGAGATGGTGATTGTAAGCGTGCATGTGCACAAGTCAGCGAGAGGCACCAGGACATGAAGAAGACATAGAGAGTCGTTAGTCACAAATTTGAGATTTACAGGGCGATAGAAGACTGTACCGCTGCCGTTGGAGGATTGGTCGCTGAGTGCGCCGCTGCTTGTACTGTTGCTGCCGCCGGCCTCTAGCTCTGTCCTTGAGCGAGTCGCTGGGATGAGGCTCAGGAGTGGTGGCTCAGAGACCGATGTCCTGTGCGTCAGCGGTGCTCTTGGGGTTGTGGCTCCCTGGTTTCGAGCGCTGAGGGTTCCAGCCGGTGTGTGGAGGGGAAGCGAGTCCCTCGTAGGGTGCGAACGAGTAGAAGAATCAATGGTGGCTACGGTGGTGTTGATTCAGGGACAATTGTGATGAGAAATCGAGTTGGGTCGATGCCGAGCACGACGAGCAGACTTGAATGAATGTTGCAGAATGTCGACAGGGGAGATGGTGGTCAAAGGACAAGATAAGGATTGGCCGTTATCCAGCACTGTCACAGAGCTCTAATTCCCTCAGGCTCTGATGCGCGTCTCTTGCAGAGTTTGCACCCACATATAGCAATTCCTTGCTCCATTTACTCTTCGCTGCTGACTCTTACCCTGACGACCATGTCAGCTCTGCGACAATGCCCTTTTGTGCCCTGTTCTCAAGGTTTCCGGCGTATACAAGTGCGTAGCAGCAGAGTATAATAAGTGCTTCATAGCGAGCTCCAAGGGGTGGTCAAAACCTTCCCACTGTCCTTATTTCCTCTCATCAATCCGCACATGCAGGTCACCAGGCGACAGAACGCAGAAAAAACGTGGTTTGCCTTCTGATTAATTGCCACCACATAATATCTGCGTTTCCACTCGGTTGAGGTCGATTCGGACCCTAAAGGCCTAACTGTCGGGTAGCTCAGGTCTCTGGAGCAGCTCTCCTTCACCAGCGATCTCGGCAAGCCGAACTGGGCCCCAGATTCTCCATCATCTACCATCGCGATTATCGACAGGGCTCTATCCNTCGGCAGGGTAAAAATCCTCCCTGAAAAAATGCATAAAGCGCACGGCTGGCCAACGTTGGTTCAGCCACCGTGCTGCAAGCTGGCAGCATTATTCCCGAATCTTAATCGATGTCTGATGGTGTGCGTGCAATCGAGAAGGTCCCCTTTGAGGCCTCATGCATCATGCATCAAGGTCGACATGCAGGCGGAGGTGCGTCGAAATGGACGCTAGTACTCYAACTCGAAAGCCGGCACAGACGGGCTCATACTATTCGGGTGTGCGTCCAAGTCGGCGAATGCCACCCGCTTACTCTTGGTCATGTATTAGAAACTTTGGCGCTATCCTAGGACGAGGCTCTGTCTCGGAGAAACATGGAAGAGTCCAATTTTTCCTGTGGCGGACACTCCCCTCTTATTTGACCGCCGCGGTCGTCGAGTCCTCTCMAACCGGAGATCGATCTTATCGCACCAGAACCAATGKTCCAGCTGGACGGGCGACATATCCGATACAAACTYATCCTYCGAGTACTACACGYTCAATGACAAGCAAGAGYGTTCTAAATATGAAGGCGACCCCGGAATACGGGACGAACTATTTGAAATATCCTGTCACTTTTTGGCTTTCACAATTTGATTAGCTATGTGAGGTGAGCACTTCATTTCATATCATCCAATCTATGAACCAAWTACSCTGACTGTCTCTATTCTGAATCCTAATCTCTACAGCACCCAGCGTCTCTTCCAAGTATCACAAAACCCTGTCATGTTCCAGGAAGCCTTCAAATCGTCATCCACTCTCCGGCATCTGCGCCATCCATCCGAACCAATGACAAGCAAGTTGCGCCGCCGCACGGATCTGTACGTACCTTTGTGGCCCCCCCAAGAGAACTCCCCCAAGCGCATGGGGGGATCACAAAAATTCACCAAAACAGAACACCCCCGACTCATCACAANANNCATTCTACGGACGGATCTGGAGGCTAAAGCGCTGAGTGATAAGTGACYATGGGTCGTCATGATGGAGGNNKGGGNACTGTAATACACAGGTCATACGCGCATATTTGTACAGTGCTATCGCGGGGAGGGGAGCCGCTCCATAGACATGTATTCAAACGTAACCAMCAACGTCAAYATCGACATCTCTCTTGTGGTGAATTCAGTCATAAAAAGTTGTCCTAAAACCTCCCCGACATTGGTCCGACACCCGACAACCGTGTAAGAACTCGCCAGTCGGCAACTTGACCCATTGTTCAGGAATAGTGGAGCTTTGACAACCTGTCAAGTTTCCTCTCAATCTCGACGTAACTTGTCGCTGCTACGCGAATCTCCTTTACATTCTTATCGTGAAAAAATTTCGTGGAATACAATTGGGNTTGCGACTTGGCATGGGGGGGGGGCGGGTGATGACGACATATCCGCCATTCAGACGGTCATCGCATACTTAGGCGGCGCAATCCAGGCCTCTCCTCAGACTCTGGGCTATGCGCTGTGGGGCTTTGGGGTGTTGACAATACCTTCCCCCGCAGCCCGGGAGGAGTCAATATACTCAAGGTCACRGAGAGTNNCGTTCACGTTTAGAAGCTCTCCAGCTCCAGCGCTCGGCCATTCTGAGATGACGAATGATATTTCGTAGNAAGTTCTACCCATTAAACGGCGCATNANGATGAANNGNNATGATGCCTTTCCTATRGATGCTGTCGTACAAGTTTTCATGTTGAAATGGAGGTTGAATGGATATGTGCGTTGAAGGTTGATGCATTGACATGATGAATGTCCCAGCTGAAAAGGTCGAAATTCCCGAAATAAACGAGCGTGAATAAACGGTCATGACGATATGCTATAAACGATGCGTTGAGATAAATAACAAAATTGCRAGTGATGTGTAGGGTGGTTCTTGAAAACGAACAATGTGAGAAGAGGGAAGACCAGATGCGATGAGTGCGTCGAAGATAGTGAGGAGCTGAACTCGAAAATATGCAACAGAATACAATGAAGGGGCTGAGATGCGTGGCTGACGGTCAAAATTATGACGATGCTTAATCCATTAGATGTGAGATATCATGTTTCTTTTGATGAAAGTCGTGTTCCAGTTTTGAGGTAGTCCGCGGATGGCGGTTTTGAGGAGTGGTTGGGTAACGATATCGAGAGATCTCGAAAGAGAGAGAGGAAATAGTTGTTGCTCCGCGGTGTTGTATGGTATGTTGTCATAGGGGAACACGTTTTGCCAAAGTGGCCATCCTTCCTCGATCCACAAGTCCACTCCTTCCATTTCCAAATCCTGGGGCTTCAGGGAGGCACCCAACGCCTTCGAGATCAGCCACTCGAACGCGACCGCGGCCACCGGTCTGGCTCGACTGAGACCGGTCGGTATTCCGAGGCGCAGCAGTGATGAACATCCGGGGAATTGGTGAGCTATTCCTTCGAACAGTCGAACGCCCACGAGGGATTTCATCAGTCGTCCGGTCAAACCCGTTCTCCACACCAAGGTTGCCCTCCCGCCGCGAACGAAGACCACTGGGTACACCTCGACTTTCAGCACGAGAGCGCGACCGTGAAGGCGACGAGTCCTCGAAACAGTGACTGAACTCTATGTCGTTCCTCCGACGACCACGAGGGGTGTCTTGAGTAGCGACAGGCTTCGGGATCGGAAAAGGTGAGGGAATGACGTTCTTTGGGGTTGGTGGTGAGGGCCGGGGGATGGTGTTGTTGGATGATGATAGTACAGGTGAAGATTTGGCGGCCGCCTTCGTTGAAGGGGAATTGATCTGGAGGAGATTGAAGTATGTCGGCAGGCTGCCCCGATTGCGATTCTTCCTTGCCTTCGACTTCAGGGAGTCGACCTCGGAGTCTTCGCGGGATGAAAGACTATAATCTGAGAGGTCCCCTTCCTCGTCCGCGGAAGACGAACGAGATGCGCTAGGCACACTCCGAGGTGCACCTCGAACACGGTCAGTGTTGGGCGCTGGAGAAGAGCCGCGTTGGTGGACTTGGGGAACGATCGAGTGATTGTTGGTCCCAGATGGCCGGCGAGCGTATGAGAGAGCAGAAGACTTGAGGTTGTAGACGAAGTTGACCGATTTCGAGCTACCGTCGTATATAGAATCCGTTCCGTCGCGGTAGCGGAGGCCCCGTGCAACGAACGCGCCCTCATTTTCTTCATCGTCGGCCAGGGTCCAGGAATTTGGGGATGCGGAGGAGGATGAGACACAGTAGGGATCGCGTCCTTGGCATTTGCGCAGGGCCGAGCCCAGAGCTGAGGGTACCAGGGGCGGTACATCTCCGCCAGGGGCGAAGCCGAGGGAAGGGGAGGAGAGCGCACTGCTCGAAGAGGATATTGAAGGCGACGCCAGGTCAGTGCTCTGGCATTCGTCACTGCAGTAGGCGCTTCTAGACGACCATCTGAGGAAACTCTGCCTCACAAAGGGAGTAGTAGACATACCCGTCGTCCTGCACAGGCTTGCCGCAGTGCAGACAGAGGTCCTCGAACATTGTTGGGTTCTCTGTGGAGAACGTTGGAAACGGTGAGCACGGAGGGTTGGGCAGCGACGAGGACGGGTGGGCGGCTGGGAATAGTCAAGGAAACGGGGAGGAGGGAGGGCGACTATATATACGGCACGCCCATATCAGGGGATGTCGCAACATTGCAGGAAATTTTGAATTGGGTGGCAAAGTGACTCGATTTGGCGGTCACACGTGACACTCGGGCGTGACGCGTCACATTCTAATTTACCTCTTTTCAAAGTCCGCTTCCGGCGTCCAGATTGGGGTGCCGAGAGATCGAGGCGATCTAGATTCGATGCCCAAAAGATTCCTCAAGTCCGGGCGAGAAACGTTCCTCATGTCGAGGGCGCCTCTCGATTCCAGAATTTGCTTCCATCGGCTGTCTTTGTTGCGCGCCATTGGCAGGAAACCTTTATTGTGCGAACGTTGGCATTGTATCCCTTATTTCAAAACATATCAGAGCGTGCTTGTTATCAGATGACTGGTCAAACGTGGCGCGGCATCAGCTTCGCGTTGGGCCGTACCAAAGCTCTCTCGAGCGGATATAATCAGGAGTCTGTCCACAATTTGTGCTGGGGACATTGTCCTCGCTGTTCACGGCATGACCAGCAGAAGGCGAGCTACATGGCTCCTGCGACGTTCGAGGCTGCTCTCGCAGTGGATGTCCTTGGATATCCGAGTCCGATGGATGCATTCTCCTTCGGGCGCGGTATGTATTCTAATATGATATTTCCGTTAAACCTTTTAATTTGAAACTCCGTCAGACGTGACGCGGCGACCTCATGTGACGCCATCTCCACGCCATTTTGGACTTCGGCGAACTCTGTTCTGCAAGGACTCGAAACGTCGACGCGGGTTTGCGTCATGGATGATGTCGAAACTAAGGCCAGCTGAGCGCTGAAGTGCTGAGCACTAAACGTCGCTCTAGTCGCCGACCAGCTCCATATGTGGTCTTTTCTGATCATGCGGTGCGGTCTCAATCTTCAACGCAGTTGCTTTGACTGTGCGGATGACAAGAATTTGCCTAAAAAAATGCCCAAAATATCCGTCAATGGCTCCGAGTCCTGCGGCGATTACTTCGACCGCTAGGGTACCAATTCATCACGGAAAAAGGGTATTCATCTTCCCATCGTTGCTTGGCTGCGGACTCGAGCAGGCGTTCGGGTTTATTACCCACAACCACTCACTAGCTATTTCGAGGGTTACACCTGTCCATTCACGAGGCAGGATGGCGAATCTGACACCATTCGAAGCAATTCAATGCCGCTTTGATATGCATTATGGAAGTCAGACATATCTATATATCACCCTGACGTGTCTCACACCAAGGGTCACACCGAGAGGGTACGCGGCCAGTTGCGCAATCCGCCGTGCCTTTCTGTCTGCCGACAGAATAATGGTGCATTGGGCTGCAATCGTCACGTCTTTATTGAATCCAAACAACTTCGTGATTCATCCCTGCGCGGGTTCTGCACAAGACTCGGGGTGCCCGAGCCTTCTCCGTCGTCAATCCGGTGACTTGTGCTTGTGACGGACAGATGATGATGCAACGCAATTCGAAGCCCTGCGTACGCCGCATCCTAGCTTCAATAGGTCCAGGTCGAGACAAGGCTAAATAAGGTTCCATTGACTTGGCTCTCCTTGACTTAGACATATCGATGGCACCTCAACCCCAAAGATATCATTAGCATGACGGGGTTTGAGAATCCAGACCAATTCGAAGTACAATGGATTTTCCTCTACCGCCGCCGGCAACGGAAAGTAGTTCCTGTTTGGCGTTATGATCTGGAAGCTGCAATATGATTTTCAGCACAGCAACGAATCGCTCAGAACTGAAAAGGACATATGGCCGTCCGTTCTGAATGTCGAGGCGCCGTTTGAATTTTGAAATGCGAAGGGGGCCTGATGACTGAAAGATCAACAGCCTTTGTGCAACGCCCGAAGACCCACCTTGCGCATCTCAACGATTTCATTATCCCGATGGCCACCACTCCCAGTCTCTGTGATCAACTTGTTGTTCAGGCTTCAGCAGAGGCAAAGATCAAGCTATCCATCCTTGCAACCACCCTCGTTGATGCGCTTGGTGGACCCGCCGAATTCCATGCTAGATTCACCTTTCCATTGGTGACAAGCTTCCAGCCCAACACTAATTTCGCTGATGTCCTGCAGCCTGGCACATGGACCGATGATTCGTCGATGACCCTATCCCTTGCTCGCTCTATCGCAACTCATGGCTTCGATGAGGCTCATCAGCTCGAAGCTTACGCCAACTGGTACCAAAAGGGCGAACTTTCCGCCGTCGGGGAATGCTTTGATATCGGCATCACAATTCGAACTGCGCTGGAAATCTACATAGCAAATCGCGAATCTCCCCAGAAGGCGCTTGAACAAATTCAAGGGAGACTTTCCAAGACAAGTAGCGCTGGAAATGGGAGCCTCATGCGCGTCTTACCCGTAGGGCTGGCCTACTGGCGCGATCCCGAAGTAGCCAGGGTATACGCTCGAAGAAGCAGCCAGACCACACACCCTACTTTGCTATGTTTGGAGGCATGCGAAGTGTGGACAGGCGCTATCGCCACAGTCATGCAACAAGCCGTCAGGGTGGAAGGAAAAGGGAACACGGCACCATCAACCTATTCGAAACTCGATCTACTACAATACATCGCTGACTTCCCATACCAAACCCAAGAACTTCGGCAAGCCCTCGCGATTCCCATCGATGCACCCTCATTCGCACCCGACGTCGGTGGTAGCGCTGACATTGCCCGTCAGCGGGAGGCTTATTACAAACAATACCACCCCATTTTACGCCTCATCGAGCAAGTCAAGACCGCTAGTCCCCCAGGATTTCAGGGTGAATCCCAAGACACCGATATCGACTTTCCTTTTGTGATCCCGGCCGCAAAGGCATTGCCGTCCACGGGTTATGTCCTGCATTCCATTGTCGCTGCGCTGCACTGCTTTTTCGCCACAGACACGTTTGAAGCCGGAGCGATCATGGCTGTCAATCTGGGAAGTGATGCCGATACCGTGGGGGCGATTTATGCCGGACTGGCAGGGTGCTGGTACGCTAGTTTAGAAGAGGGTGAGGCTTCGGAGACCTCAGCAGCACGCCATCTGTTTTGGTCGAAGAAGGTTTTGGAATGGAAGGCTGGATTGGTTAGAAGGGACCTTGTGGAGGAAGTTGCAGAGGAATTGGCGCGTTACGAAAGAAGCCTCTAGTCACACTTAACAGCAAGCCTTATATGTAGCTCATGATACAAATTTACAAAGAGAATGACTTTATTTTTGGCCGAGTTTCTCATGCCTAAGGTTGTCGGAGATTTTGTGAACGTGTCAGTGCAATGTCAGTGCAACTCGTGTAATCCTAGTCTCCGGAAGGGGCATACCGAACAGCGCATCGGGTCGTTAGTGAGGGATATAGACGTAGATAGGAAGCAGTGCGCATGCGCAGTGACATTCATATTTCTATCCGATATCTACCAAACGTGTTTGCTTCGATACGGCCTGATGAGGCCTGGATATCTTCGACTTTCCCATTTTAGGCGATGAATAAAACACGAGGCGACTCGAAATAAGCGCTCAGCGGTTGCTGACTGGAGTGGTTCTCATGAACAATGGGGTTGTCGACTCGGACGATCTGCCTTTTCTGATTTATGTATTGGCTTGTGTTGTGAACAAAAAAATTATTTCATCGAGGCGCGCTTAATTAATACCCATGCGTCCATACATTAGATTCCGCGGGTGCTTGGCACTCAGATAGCTCACCTATCTCCCCCCTCTCCAGCAGACGGAACGAGTCACCTTTCAACGCGATCCGCGTTGCCCATCGTTCATGAAAAAAAGACGTGCTTGGCGATGCATCCTTGGACCTACCCCTCTCTGCGACTGTCCCAGTACCCCCATTTTATCCCACGCAAGCTTGAGAATGTCATAGAACGCAAAGGAACGTTGGGGAACTCTGAAAGGCTCGAGATCTTCCTACGTGGTCTTCCCAATCTCTCCTCGTGCGTGTTTGTGCTTGCTGACAACGTAAACGTTCGGCGTTCGGCAAACAGGGCGTAGGGGGGCATCCAATCTTCGGATTGGCGATCGGCTTCCCCACACTCGCATTCCCGAACAAAAATGGATTATGCGACATGTCGGGTTTAGATCAGCAGTTGTTTCGGACCAGGGGTCCTCTATGCTGAAGCCTGGAGCTAGACCGCCTCTTGCACTCGCGTAAAATGCCTGTGGACTCAGGCCAAGAAATATCAAGGCCGCTGCGGTCACGTCGTCGGGTCATCTGGCGCCTTTCTGGAGCGTCCTCGCATCAGAAAACATGATGCTGAGTCTCATAATTGCCGTAGAAGCTCCAGCCTTGCTTTGAAACTTAAACGTGACAGGCCCACATGGTGTTCCCCTCAGTCGGGTCTTGTACTATTGAAGTGAAGGGTTCAATGAAGATATAAGTATAGACAAGGTGGTGCGGCAACCTTCTTCGAAGAGGGTTAACGCACCTGTGTGAGTATCTTTACGAGAGAATACGTTAGCTCGTGCTTGAGCCGGACACCTCCTTAACGACTGCCTAACTCTGCCTTGCCAGGCTCAAACGTTCGAGCGAGGCGTTGGTCACCTGAGCAACATGAATTTTCTGAACACCGGAGCACCCTAACATCAGGAATTCAATCAATGGCCCAAACCCAATTACCCCACAATTTTCCATTTCCGTGGCATTAAACATCCCTGAAGTGTGACATAGGTGCGTCGGACCATACCAGAGATCCAGATGTGACCTAGTGTGAAGGAGATTGACAAGTTCGTGTGTAAACGGCGGTCGCGCCCATGACCCAAACAATACACAAAGTGCGTGACCGACAGGTAAGATGACGATTAGAATATGTTACATCGATTCAGGGTCTTCTGAATAAAAATCTCAATGGACTTACCCTGGTATGATCCACTCTTCTCAAATGCCGTGACCAGGTCGATGTTTGCGGTCGCAGGCGACATTGACAGCCGCAGCCCTCGCGTTTGCCTTCTTGAGTAAGTCACGATCGGTTACAGTTGCAAAAATGTATGGCCAAAGGCACGTCCAGTTTGAATGCTAATGCTGGACCATTCAACATCGGAAACCGATCCGTGGTTGCCTTTAATGTGGAATGAAACTCAATGCTCAGCGACCGCAGGAGGCGCCACCGGTCGATTGCGTCTTTAACAACCCCGGGCAAATGCTGTCTGTCATCTGTTGGGCAATAAAGTATTCGCCGCTTTCGAAGTAACAGATTGCCCCATGGTTCTCACGAAAAGTCTGAAAATTTGACTGAAAGGCTGCTCTAGCCCGAGTTGATAATGATTAGAAAGTCATAGATAAATAATAATCCGACCTGAGCACAAATGAACGACAAAACAAAAAGAACGGCACCATCTGAGCTTGAGGCTGCCCTAACTCATCTGTAGCTAGCGTCCACTACCATCAGCTTTAGGAGGTGGTGGGGGTGGGGAAGCCGAAGCGCTGGGAGTTGGGTTAATCTCTGTAGAGTCAAACCCGTCCAGTTGTCTGAATCCTCCGCCAGGGCCCCCTGCAGTATCGATGGGAGGAGACAGTATCAGAGACGCACTGCTTCCACTGACCGAGCCGTCAATGCCCAACGCATTTGGCCCGTTACTTGAGCCATTGCCAAGTGACATAGCAGGAGGCTGGAGTTTGGTGTCCGCCGGCGGAGGTACTGGGGGCGTTGGCGTTCGGTTAGGTTGGGGAAGAGTCTTGTCCAAAAACGATGAGCCTTTCCCTGACAGTAGCCCCTTCAACCGTTGGTTTGCTGTTAATGTATTGGCTCTCAATGGGGTTTGCGGAACGGGTGCTCCGGCTGGTCGAGGCAACATTTTCTCCGCTACAACAGTTTCTAACATCGCAGTTGGAGCTCTGATATTCTTCAGCGTGGAGAACTGCTGATTTAGGTACCGCGCGTCTTCAAGGAGCCTGCCAACAAAAGGAGGACAGTCAGCAAAACTGTCAGTAAATATCAAGAAATTTGGCTATAAAGTTTAGGGTGTGACCCAGGGGCAGCAAGCATGTGATCGACGGGTGTAATAGCGCAGGGCACACCATACGTTCACCGTCTATCCCGCGCAGTATCCCGAGGAAAACGGCGGTGAGAGTTTGAATAGGTCACTTACCGATTCTTCCCGTGTTGGTCTCGCAGTTCGATTTTGCCATACTCTTCCGACAGACCGTGGTTAATTGCTGCCAGGACTTGAGACATGACGAACTAATCGAGGAGAAGGTTCAGTATGCGCAGCATTGACACCATCATCAGGGCGAAAAATGGAGACGAAACAAGGGAAGGTAGATGTTGTGGCGCGTTACGCGCATGCCCACAGATGCCACGGGGCCAGAGTCAATCCGCCTTCCTCACTTCGGGCATTGATTGGAACGAAAGGGAGACCCACGGGTGGGCTTCAAATGACGAAGAGATGATGACATAGAGATGCAAGTGTAACCCTTGGAATGGAGGCTTACCTCAACAACAGGAAGTGTCAGATAGCGTGATAGGATCTTATGAAGCTGGACCGTCTCCTTCACCAACGCAACCATGTAGGTGTTTACGCCTCCTTCTGGGCTATTCGCATTCCAGTCGATGGCCTAAATTTGGTGTTTAGATCGTAGTTCATCGTGGCGAAAGAGGAAAGATGCCTACATGTAAAGTTTTGACATGAGCCTTGAGCCTGTCGCCCATAATAGCGACAAGTTTTGCGTGAATTTCGTTCTGGTGTTCCTGATAATCCTGATCATACGGTCACTCGTCTGTCANAAGGATAAAAAAAAATTTAGCAGGGGAACATACACGCTTGAGCTTGTCAAATTCAACCAGCATCACAGCTTGCTTCTGGCTTAGATGCCTTCGGAAATTCTCCCTTACATAGGGAATGAGCTCGAACACAACGGATAATGACTGGGAAGCCAAGGCTGGGATACATTAGAACTTGACCCAAGAGAACATAAAAGGTCCTCACCCAGATGCTTGGCGGTGATGTTCTTCAAACCCGCCGACCTCATTGCGCCTGCTCCCAGAACAACTTGGCAAGTCCGTGAGTTGAAGGCCTTCAGGAACTCGATCACGCGACTCATTGTATCGGTGGTGAGCATGCTCATGTTCACGACGATCTTTAAGTAATCGAGTAGCAACCCTAGAACGTCGAGTGTCGCCTTGACAGCGAAATAGGTCCTGTCTTCGATACGGAGGGGCGTGGTGGCCGAAGGTTTCGATGGGGTAGCTGGCGTTTTCGCCGTTGAAGGAGGATTCGCTAACTCGTCAACCTGACTCGATGTTCCGTTGACCTCTTTCGAGGCATCTCCTGGGCTCTGTTCCGGTGTCTTTTTCGTTGGGTCGATAAACAATTCCGGGGAGTCCTTCACCGCAGAGTCGATGATAATGTCCGTCATCCTTTGCACTTCCCTAGTAACAGGAGAAGGATTCCACACTTCGTCTTCAACCAACTTCGCGGATTGAGATATCCTAGCTTGATGGAAAGTCTGCAACCATAGTTTCGCCTGGAATGGAAATGGTTAGAGCTGGGAAGAAAAGTGCTTCACTCGGTGACTGACCTGGCTAACGACAGTCCCGCGTAGCCCAATAATCATCCTCTTCGAAATGACTTCACATCGCACAACGAATGCCCATGAAGTGTTGAAGAAGTCCATGAACTCGGGAAGGTCGAGCTTGGCATGTTTCTCCGAGCGGAATGCCACTACCTTCGCAACGGTAGTGTTGGCCAACTCACAGGATGAGGAGAGGAAATCATTGAGATCTTCTTCAATTGGTGGAATCAGTGGTAAAGAGGAAGTCGACGATGATAATGCTGTGCTTTGAGAGTTCGATGTGGAGGAGGTACGGGATGCGGTCGTCGCCGATCTAGGAGCACGTCGATTTGGTAGCTCAGGCCTGTAAAATCGACGTGTTAAGAACCTACAGGAGCCGACATTAACAAGAACACGTACTTCAAAGCCTCCAACATCTCAGAGAGTATATCGCCTTGCGACTTGAGTCTCTCGATCCCATTCATGAGGGTGCGGTATATGCCTTTCATCAAGGCCATGAAATCTGCCTGAGACAGGTTCCGCAGATGATTGGCGAGTCCGGCTCTACAGAGCGGTGAATACGGGAATGACCTGGTTTTCAAGAAAAGTCACTAACCTAACCTCGTCATTGCCATTGCTGCCCTCGGATTCGGCCTCAAGACCTGGGAGTTTCTAACCCGACACTGAGATCCCGCTCATGCCAGAGAAACTGAACTCACCTTTGAAACCAGGGCTTTGAGCTCACCCTGGATCACTTCCCTCCAGCTGAGCATTCCCTCCTTCAACCCTTTGGTCCTCACCAAATTGAGAAGGAGGGGTCTCAAACGGTCTCTAAGCCCTTGATTTATCGCGTCCGTTCTCTTGTCCTCGCCGCTTCCATGAGCGTTCGCGGTGGTGCCATTTGGACCAGAGCCCTCCTTCCTTTCTGTGCTCTCATTGGTAGTGGAAGATTCAGAAGCGGGCCCTGTTTCTGCTTTGAGAGCGTCGGTTTCCCTAGCCTCAACATACAAGACCCAGTCGTCCTTCAAGACCGCGACGAGCTCCGCAGAGAGTGCCGCGGCTATATCCATCGTGATTGTTCGAAGATGAGAGGGTATGGAGCCGAAAGCCTTCAGGGATGACAAGGGTATCACTTTTCCGGAAGGGCCATGGCCGCTCCTCGACCGAGACGCGTCCAACGTCCCTTCCTCTGCGTCCTCTTCTTCGGCCATACTGTCTAACCGCGAGCTATTGGGCACACCTCCATTTCCATTCGCTTTCTTCCCTGCCATCTCAACTCGCTCACTTTCCCACATGCCCTCTATCGCGTCAACGATATTCAACGCTTCTCCCCACTGCCCAGCACCCACCAGCCCCTTTAATACTCCCATCATTTCTACCACTCCTTCCACCATTTTCACGCCCTCCCGGACCTCCTGGACCTTATCTTGCTTCGCCTTCACCCGAACTAATTCAAGCCCCTTCTTCGCAGTTCCCTCGTCGACTTCCTTCAGTTTCTGCCGCAGGTTCTGTATGCGAGATAGACACTGCGTTGAAGATGTTTGGAGGTCGCGAAGGTTTGTGAGCGCGGCGAAAAAGGACGTGGACCGAAGCGAAATTTCACGGATAAGATGTTGCTCGACGGTGTCTGCATAATGGTCAAACTTTTCCAGCAAGGGTAGCGTATGGCTTATAGACAGTGGGTCCGTTGGGTCGTCCTCGTCTTCGCGTAGATCGCGACTGATAGTGCGGGTGTTTGCTTGGGTAGGTGTCGCCAAGGAAGCTAAGGAAGATTGCTCCGTTACTGCATCAAAGGTTCGAGCGTCGCCCAAGTTGAATTCGGGGTGGAAGAAGACTTGGGGAACAGTGTCTAGTGGGGGTATAGACCGGGCCTGTGTTGGCAATGGCGAAGGAGGAACTGTCGAGGTAGTAGTCGAGCCAGATCGTTGGCGTTGGATTGTGAGGGTACCATCATCACCATTGGACGCCTCGTCGTTCTCTTCCTCCTCCTCGATTGCACCGAACCGAGTGGGATCGACGTGTGCTTGGCCCTCCTTCCCGAGTTGTGTATTTCTCTCGTATCTGTCCCATTCAGGTTTGATAGCCTTGAGATATGAATCGAAATCTTTACGTCGGACCCGGGGCAGGTCAGCAGGTGGTACCGATGGCAGGGAGGAGTGTGCCTTTGGAGGCGCTTGCTTCTTATGAGGGTTATTGAGAACCGTCGAAATAGCTGGTTCAAAGCAATGAGTATTTCTCTTCTCTGTTCATGCATACTGTGACCGCACCGTGAAAACCAAGTCGAGTACTGCTCCATTCAACAGGAAGGGAACCAAGGGCCAAATTCATAGAAGATGGATTGTTCAGCACTCCGAGTGGATGCTGAACATTCCCGACAATATAATCTCCAGCATATCTTCCTCCTTCTGTTGTGCCAGCGACGCTTTCAGGACCTGGTCGGCGAGTTGATGGATCCCAAACGAAACGGTACGGGCGCGCAGTTGGGAGGTCGTTGGCAGCGAGCACGCTGGCAGAGGGCGAGGTTGGCCGCGACGGGCTCGAGGTTCCATCAGACATGTCTACCAGGAAGAAGTCTCGCGATGCCCTGGATGGGTGAGGTCGACTAGAAAGTCATGTAGAGGAGATATTGGAGAGTGGAAATGACGACGTGGAGGTAAA
>JANBPK010000733.1:72537-118596 GCA_027579435.1 Candolleomyces eurysporus | reverse complement strand
CGAAGTCTTTGAAGACTCCGCTAAAGAATTCGAAGTTGGCCAGTTGAACGGTGTCTATTCGAATATCTTCGCACAATTCGACAACGACGAATTGCTGAACCTTCGGGGTGTTACATGGGCTGAGCATATAGCGATCCTTCTTTGAGGATAATATCGAAGATGCTGACTTGGCCCCCCGATGTGCAGTGTGGACCCGCGCTGAGCAGTCTAAACTGGCGTAATTGAAGCGGTCTGTAATAGGTACCCGGAAATGTGGTGCTAGCTTTTCGGTGGCTTGGGCAAGTTCTGCAGTTAGCGAGGGTGAGCCGGTATCGTCAGTGATATCGCTCCCCTCTTTAGGGTCTCCTACACCGTCCGTGTCGTGGGGCGTTCGACTGGGAGTATTCTCCTTAGTCTCCGGGGTTGCTTCCACCTGCAATTGGGACTGCCTGGCTTTCCACTCTTCAAATGAGAGTAGAACGTCGTCATCGACAGCCTCTATCGGTGGTAGAGGCTTGAGACAGCATATTGGTGGCTCTGGTTGTCGTGGAATGAGAGAAACGATAACTTTGAAAGGGTCATTGGGCGATGTCGATTCCGAGTATGCAACTGATGCAAGTAGAAGGGACAGCAGGGCAAGTGGTAGCCTTCCGAGCATCACAATGGCTCAAAGGCTCGAGAATGGGGCAGCCAGGCCGGAGAATGAGGCAATAGTGGGCGCCAACGGCGTTGGATATGGCGGCCCTCGTCGAGAGTATGTGGAACGAACGTTTACACGTCTGCACCACGGATGTGTTTCAACGAAATAATGCCTCCGTTAGTCTCTGACGCTCGATGCGGGCCGGATCGTGGGAACATCATTGTCATACCGATCCAGGGCACATCGGCAGCGCCTAATAATTAGATAGGGGCTCACTGCACCCTCCTCCTGGTCTAGATGAGCGTTGGTAGGTACCAGAACAGCCCTAATTCTGGTCGCGGCGTACTCTGGTGGGGCCCTTCGAATCCCATGTCTGTCATCGTCGCAGGGCTGCAATCTCCAAGCCAGTTGATTGACAAGCGCGGCACCGGCAATGGGACGTTATAAGTATCCGCGAAGGACCAGGTCATGAGGTGCTTATTATAACCCCCTCAGGCCTTACATATCAAACTTGCATCTTTCTTTCTTATTATTTAACAGCAAGTCTACAGCATGACGGACCTCAACGCCGCCCTCGATGTCGAGAACCCATGGAAAGCGTACTTGGGCGAAATCTATTTCAGCCGCAAGCCACCCCAGCCCCTAGGAACCGTTTCTTACGATGAAATTGAAGCCCAAGCCAAGGAAAAGCTTAAAGATATACCAGGTAAAGACCACCGCATTTCCGAAGAAGAGACGCTTTGGCTTATCTATCGTCACCCAGGCGCCTTCATGTACGCCGGAGGTAGCGCAGGAGCTAATTCAACCTACCGAGCCAATTTGCGCGCTTTCGAGAAGTGGGGAATCATTCCCCGTATGCTTAGAGACGCCAATAATCGCACTTTAGAGGTAAGGGTTCCCGTGAGCGCCAACCAGTGAACTGGAAACTTCATATCATTTGCCACCTGCCAGACCACTCTATTCAATAAGAAGCTGTCGTCCCCTCTCATTCTGGCACCAATAGGCGTCCAAGGCATTTTCCACCCGGAAGCAGAGTCCGGTGCAGCTCGCGCGGCGCAGAAGCTCAACATACCCTATGTCCTGAGTACCGCGGCCACCCGAACGATTGAGGAGATCGCCGAGGCCAATGGTGACGGACATCGCTGGTTCCAATTGTATTGGTGAGCAACAAAATGTTTTAGCCAAGTTGATGGACACTTCTAACATATACCCCACGGCGATGACAGGCCGCGAACAAACGAAGTCACCCTTTCCCTCCTTAACCGCGCAAAGAATGCGGGGTATTCCGCGCTCGTCGTCACATTAGACACCTCGACTATCGGATGGCGACCCCACGACCTCGAAAGGTCCTACCTTCCATTCGCCCATGGAGTGGGCGTGCAAGTCGGAATTTCAGACCCGGTCTTCATGGCCCGATATAACAAGCAACCTATCACCAAGACCGAGATTCCATTCCCCTACGAAGCAGACAAGCTTGATAAAGCTTTCTTAGAGGGAGACCCGAAAGCTAAAGAATCCGTCTTCCTTGGAATTGAGTGGATGAAGGAGGCGAATTCCGGAATCTTTCGCACCTGGGAGGATCTCAAATTTTTGAGAGATAACTGGGAAGGAGCTTTGGTCGTCAAAGGCATTCAATGTCTCGAGGTCCGTCATATCAATCTTCTCCAATTCATACATTTCCGTCTTTCCGTTTTCCCGGATCTGACGTCTGCGCTATTTTGTGTATCTTTACTAGGATGCTGAGAAGGCATTGCAATTTGGAGTCGACGGTATAGTGGTGTCGAACCACGGTACGTTACTGCTTCCTATCCCAACATTCCCAAGATAAGCACCCCGGATCTAATTTTGGAGTTCTGTGGTTGATGCTAGGTGGTCGACAAGTCGACGGAGCTATTCCATCTCTATACGCCCTAGAACAGATCATGAAGTCTGAGAAAATCCGCACTGCTCAGAGGTGCGGTGTACTCACCATTCTTTTCGACTCGGGAATCCGGACTGGGAGTGACATCATCAAGGCCATTGCGCTCGGTGCACAAGCAGTTCTGCGTACGCCACCCCCCNTTCTCTTTACTGTATTTCGCTGACGATGTGATGTGCATGCACACCTTTCTCTTCCATCACAGTCGGCCGACCGTACGTGTACGGAAATGTACTAGGTGGTCAGGCAGGCATCGAGCAGGTGATTAAGCACACGTTGGCAGACCTGGATACGAATTTGGGACTCTCCGGCTATAAGAATTTGGCCGAAATACAAGGCAGAGCTGAAGAAGTGTTAATGAGACTAGATCTGTAAACTGTATTACTAGTATCCGAGTTATGTTCTGAAGTGTGCAGGACTCGCGGGAGAACCACCAGGCATTTGTGAATCGGACCGGTGTCTCGAAACGCTGTTCGCGTCTCGAGACGCGTAGAATTCAATGAGTCAGGCAGTCAAGCATGCCTTCCAATCTGTCATGTCGTGAGACGTGTAGAGCTCTGAACTACGTGTAGTCACGTATCGGACCGGTGCATTCAAACTTTGTTTTGATATTGCAGCAAGAAAGATACCGACCACTTGACAAGAGTCCTAATTCTCCTCAAACTGCTCCTCAGGAAGCGCCGCACAGCCCGGTTGTCACCGGGTACGCATTCCTCAACTGCCATTCGTGGATCGGACCGACGTCTCAAGGCCCTGCTGTAGTCTCGAAACGCGAAGAGGCTGATAAGCCATGCAATTAAGCATGTCTTTGAATCTGTCACCGACGTGAGATGTCCACAGTGCATGTATCTACGCATCGGACCGGTGTGTTTAACAGGCTCTGTTTTGATATTGCATTAAGGAAGATAGCGATCCCATTTACACGAGTCCCATCCCTTCTCAAACTCCTCTTCTGAAAAGCGCTGCACAGCCCACTGACGAGCTCGGCGTCGCATCTCCAGCTCTTCTTCACCAGAAAGTGACAACACCTTCTTGAGAGCATCTGCGAATTCAGCGGGCGTCCTCGCATGGAAGCCTATGTCGAAAGAAGCCCGTCAGCTGACGCTTGACATACATAATGGAAGAGCTAGTCTATAACTTACCAGACGGCTTCCCGTCGACGGGTACTACTATATCCTTAAGAGGGCCACCTGACGCATGAGTTACAGGAATAACACCTGCAGCCTAATAGAAACCAACGAGAGCAGTGTTCAGCTGACGACGACACGGACGAGAATGGAAAGAAAACCTTACCATGTATTCCACGATGTTGATTCCGAAGTGCTCGTCCTGCATCGTGCTCAGCCCAATGCTGGCCTTCGATAACCATTCCAGAACCGTCGCATATGGAGCGTTCACGATGAAATCAACGTACGGCTAACATTCGTTATCGGATACGTAAATTGAGTCACCGGGGCGTCTAGATAAGACTTCATTGTCACTTACCTCCACGCCGAGCTCACCTGCGAGACCGCGAAGTTGGGTAACTCGGTCTCTATCCCCATCGTTTCGGCTGCCCCCGATTAAAACAAGGCGTACCCCATTCCTAGGATTGTCGTCGGATCTGAACTGCGGATTTTCATCAAGGAGCTTTTGGAAAGCGTGAAGCTGAGCAGGATGATCCTTTTCTGGACTGCAGTGGAGGGATGAGAATCGCAGGTTTCGAGTAAGGATTTGACTGATAACCGGGATCCCACTCACCGAAATTGAGCAAGGCTGAGGATGACACGTTGTCTATGTTCTAGACTTGATATCGAGATCTCTTTGGTATCGCACGGAGGATATACGATTGTCGAAGCCCTTGGCGCGTTGTTTGATATGAAAAGTTTTAAGAACAGAAGCGGGGGGAGAAAATTTATGACGTCCAAGAAGGGGTCCGAGTGTTGGAGAATGGAATCGACGTGTTCTTTCGTCCAAGTCGAATTAACCATCAAAAAGGACGCCGTCCGGAGAGACATGGCGTAATAGTACATGAAAACGCGGTAATAGCTGTAGAATGTACATTCAGATTTGACAGTGAATAGCAATCAGCGAAAAGGCCTCACAGAAGTTTGGCTTGACTCAGCACGGCGGATGAAGAGATGCTGTCCGAATTCGTGTGCCAACGAGTACGCGTTTGGACACGTTTTAACATCTCCGTACTTATTGTAGGATAGTGGACATATGCTCCTACGGGTATTCTTCCGAGGATGGCAACGATGTGAAATGTAAAGGCGTAACCCATGGTATCTAGGTGGAGACGTCATTGCGCGCCCGCAGCCAGATAGAGAGAGCGTACCGATGTAGAGGTCCGGAACTAGCCTCGTCAAGGCTTCCCATGCCAGCCAAATAGAGGCCAAGCTCTGACCGAGCAAAGTAAATCTGGGCCAAGCAGAGTCTTCAACAAGATGCCGTGAATCCAGGAAGACGAAATCGACATGGGATTCATCTAGTTCAATGTTGAATCGGGACTGTTTTAGAAATTACGGAGGATCCGGTGAGAACTTTTATGGACAAGGAGGGGGGNACCTACACACCTTCACTTTTGCAAGGATTTCTTGTTTCGTCGCGTCGGTGTCCCCGCTGTACACAACGCTGACAATATTGGGCCTAGTCCTTTGGATGTGGGCAATTGCCGTCCAGAGAACACGTTCTCCTCCACCACCTGCATTCCTGAGAGCTTTCCATTAGAAAAGTGCTTGATTGTGGCAAGAACAGCTTTTTTCTTACGAATATGGATGGAAGAAGCCGAGTATTATCTTGTCCTCCTGGTGGCCTAGTCCCGCTAGGAGATGTTTTCGGTGCTCCTTGTTATGCTTGCGCAGTCTCCAGCCATAGAGATGAATTGCTAGCCATGCTAAGAACGGGATGAGCCAATACATCGCTGTCATTGCATGGTGGTGGTCGGGCGATGCTCGCGGTCGTGTCCAGTGGCACGTCACCCGTGTTCCGGCCCGCCTCGTTCCGGGCCTTTAATGGTTTATTCGTTGTTCAACTCCTCCGCCCGCCCGTGACCTCATTCTGCAGCATCAGTCAGCAAGGTCCCGAGCCAACCTCTTCACATCCCCACTTCATATATGAGAATCGAATCTTGGGTCCACCAACAAACCACTGCGCGATGACAGCATGCATCTCAATGACAATTAGCAGCAGGTGGGTCGGATGGGTCGTAGAATGGAGGGAGCGCAGGATACACCGATGGAATAGGATGGAATAGGTGCGCTGCCTCGTGTATCAGAACGTGTTTCCTCTTCTTAGACAGGTGCGCAGCGACTCTCAGGGAAGTGCGTCAAGAACACCCACCATGATCGCGGTGAATCCGGAGGCTCCTCTGACCCTCGGGGTGCATATGTCAAAATCTATGTCTGGTCATGCACATAGCGAACGCTCCGGCTTGATCATATAGATTCAATATTCGAGATTCGGCAAGTGACCTGATTTACCCCTTCCGTGTAATCGGGCTCCTCACCTTGGATCTGTCTACAGCTTTTTCGTCTGGTGCTTACTACCTCCGCAACTCCTGGCGCTTAACGCGCTTGCCAAGCTGAACCCGGCTCATACTTAAAGGGGCCAGGCTCCGGGAACCTGTCCCACCAGAACTCATCACCCACCGACAAGTCAATACGCTCTGTTCCTTTCCCATCCCGAACATCGAGCAGCTTTACGGTGAGGTTTTCTAGCTGCCGGGTTCCTCACAATTGCTCATAATAGCCCTCCTCGCTAGCAGACATTCCCCCTTCCTACCCCCCCCTTGTTCATGAAGAGGCTACCCTGCCTCGTTCGTGCTTGGATCCTGCTCTCAGTCTTTGACTCTCTCATATGTGTGGTCGCATTCGCCCTTCCACACCAACCCAAGCTACTAATGAGGGACACCACGCCCACTGGTTCGGGTAGCGGGATGAGTCAACACGCCGCTCAGAGCTTAGCTATAACGCTTTGTAAGTCCTCTATATCCTCCCCGGCTTCGCCGTCTCATCCCCCACAGTCGTTGTAGCTGCAGTTGTGGGCATCCTTTTCTATTCGAATAATTACCGCTCCTGGTACGGTCGGCGCGGAGCAGCTCAAACCCCTGCAGAACCCCCCGATATCGCTCTCCCGCCATTTCTTCGCAACAGGCCTGTTGCTGGTGCCAACCCAGTCGTCCTCTCTCCTAGGACAGTGGCGATTGTGACTGCGAACCCAGGATTGTACAGCATGCCCTCCGCAGCTCATACAGTCCCCCACTACACTGGCAACGTCCAGCACGCCGCTGGCGTGACCTCCTCCTTGGCTCCCCCTCCTCCCGCCTATTCTTCCGCTGGTACTCAACGTACCTAGGCGGCGCCAGGACCTAGGATCGTCTCCTCGTCGATCATTTTGTTCTCTCCTTCCCTTCAAGCCCTGGGGCCTTTTGGTATCGAACTTTACGAGGAAGCGTCTCGTTTTTGCCCTTTCGATTTCCTCGTCCGTTCGTATTTCTATGTAATCTCGCTCCTCTACTTTTTTGTTGCTCCGTCATCGTTAAGAGTTGGTATGAGTTGAGCACAAGTTAATGTACTTTATCTCTCTCATATAACTCTCAGACTTTCGACACCGTAATCCTACCCATCGTGTAGACTCCTCCTTTTCCCCGTAGTATTCGTCATTAATGCATATCGTTGATACCCAGCCGAGCTCTACAGCATTTCGTATTGATCAGGCAGCTGAGCAGTGGGCGCTTCTCTTTGGCTGTGTCAAGCAAACGGGTGGTGGCGGGCCGGAATAGCCTCTGCTCATGTGAATTGCAGGCCTGGTTCACGTGGAGCGACTAGTGCTCTTCCGTTACACCACGACCGAGTTCTGCTGCACTGCCGACTTGGTTTTTTGGACATACCACCACCTCTCTAGATCCCCCAATTACCCGAAATGTCGCCAAATGTGAAGCGGACAGCGCTGGAGGGTGAGTTTAGCTCTGGTATTCGTCGTTCCGGACTGACACCGAATGCATTATCGTAGTCGCCCTCTTCCTGGCCTCTCAAGTGGGTACACCGTCGTTTGTACGAATGATATACTGAAACTGTACGCAAGGCAGCAGTCTACTATACTATGAGAGTGGGTGGGCTTTAGTAGGTCTTTGGTCGGTTGTCGCTGACTGTGGTCATTTGTTCTAGTGGGTGCTGGATTCCATGCTGCCCGACCGCAAAGACGAGAAGGTGAAAGCGAAGCAAATGGAGGCCTTGAAGCGGTTAGGGCACCACCAACTCGAACTAGACGAGTATGAAAGACGGGTAGCGAATGAAGTTATCCACCCAGATGATATTCACGTAACCTTCAAAGGCAGGCCGAACCGACAATACCTCTTCTGGGAACGTGCTAACTTTTGCTTAGATATTGGTGGACTGGATGCAATTATTTCAAACCTCCGGGAATCTGTCATTTACCCCCTCCTCTACCCCAACCTGTTCACAGCATCGTCATCACTACTCGGAGCACCCAAGGGTGTGCTTCTGTTCGGGCCACCGGGCTGCGGGAAGACTATGATGGCCAAAGCCCTCGCAAAGGAGTCCGGTGCTACCTTTATCAACATTGCAGCCTCAGTGTTGACAAATAAATGGTACGGCGAGTCCAACAAGCTCGTCGCCGGCCTCTTCAGCCTGGCAAGAAAAACGCAGCCCAGTATTATTTTCATCGACGAAATAGATTCTTTCCTGAGGGAGAGGACGAAAGGGGACCATGAAGTTACGGGCATGATGAAAGCCGAGTTCATGACGTGCGTTCTTATCTTCATTCATTCCACTTCGCGTGTGCTGACAGTGTCGTTCTATATAGCCTCTGGGATGGCTTGACCTCATCAACAGATAGAATCCTCGTTCTCGGTGCAACAAATCGACCTAATGATATCGACTCTGCTATCCTTCGACGAATGCCTAAGCGGTTTGCTGTTGGCCTTCCTAACTACGAGCAACGTTTCAAAATCCTGACCCTTGTTCGTCTTATCCTTATCTTCTCCACACCCATTCAATGATCCACTGACGTCCCTCTCCACATAGATGCTCAAAGAGACCAAGACTGAACCTAATTTCTCGATCGGGATTCTGGCCAGTCAGACGGACGGCTGCTCTGGTTCTGACCTGAGAGAACTCTGCAGGAACGCGGCGATGGTCCCAGTGCGAGAGTACATGCGAAGTGCGGCCGATAACGAGGAGTTGCTCGCCAAAGGCCAACTCGAGGTACGTGATTTCCTGACATCATTGATTACATCCGGCATAACTAATCGGATTTTTGGATAGGGCTTCGACCTTCGACCCCTTCGCTTAGACGATTTCTTTGCGCATGATGGTACAAGCCCGTTACCACCAATGAGTTACGATGAAGCACTGTCGGCACTCAATGATCCCGACCCGTAATGTATCTCTTGATGAGACGCCGCATAGATCTTATCCTATTGGTAACTTATACCTGACCTAATTTCATGCGCACTGCTTATCTAGAATTTTCTCTTAATTCGCGTTTCTACCCAGCGGAATAGCCTGTGGGCCCGGGCTCGAAACGGGCGATGCCAGTACTGCGCAGAGTCGACTATGCGCTCTAGTCTCACCCTACACGTTGTTCGATGTCATGACATCGCCATACCAGTAACCAAGCAAAGATAGGTACACTCAGCGTTAACGTTTCAGCATTGAAATTCGTTTCGTTTCGTTTCGTTATACAGCGTAACCATAGTACATCAAAGCAGCGCGTCAAATCCGTGAGTCGTAAGGGTATAGAAAAGGTAGAGATAATAATACAAATCGTTTTTTACACCGGGTTGGTGAGGGTGATCTGGATGAGAGCGTTCATCGCAGCCTCTCGGTGGTCGTCCTTGGTCGTGGTAAGCGGGGCCAAGATATTGTCCTGGAAGACGAGCAGCCTCTTCGAGCTGAGGTCATACTTGGGCCAAGTGTAGCTGAAGAGCGAGTTGGAGTTGGGGTTGAGGTTGTTGGTGAAGCGGATGAGGTACTCCTGCATGTCTTGGCCGAGGAAGAAGCTGTTGACGAGATCGGTGGCGTGGGCCGCACCGAGGATGGGCAGAACCTTGAAGCGCTTGCTGACTAGAGGTCAAAGTTAGATTTATTACCGTTGGCTTGTGGCGGGGGGAAACACGTACTGAATCCCCAGACATTCTGCTTGCTTGCGGTGTTTTGCATGAACCAGCGACGAGGAGCCTGGAAGACACCGTCGCCCTGGAAGGCAGCAAGTCGCTTGAATTGAGGCGTCAGAGCATTGAGAATACCGGTGTCGAAGGGTGATCCCTGTGTGACGGAAGCGGTATACTGTTGCGCGATAGTGTTCACCTGGGAAGCGCTGATACCTTGCAGGAATGTCTGGCCAACCCATGTCCTGAACTGGGCGTCGGTTCTATATTTTTCCATGAGTTCTGGGCGATTAATATGGAAAAATATGACAACGTACGTAACGTTGAGGGTAGATAGAGAGAATAAGGTGCCTTCATCGTCGCAGTTGCCGTTGATATATGGGATGTTAGCAACCTTGCCCGCCTGGACAAGCTTGAGGGGGTTGTCGGTGAGGAAAACGCCGTCTACTCTCGGGAGCCATGCAAGGCGAAGCGACTGAAGTAGAAATCGTAAGCCCACAGTGTACCAAAGCCCGACAATCAATCAGCAACGCACCTGATAGGAGAATATAGAGGGGGTTGAGTCGATAGCAGCCATGAGCCTGGCGTATGGAACCCCCCGGAGACATTGGAGAGTGTCACTGGCCGAGGAGCATCCTGTCTGCCTGACGATGTGGTCGTAGTGTACCTGTCCGTTTTCAACCGGACCAACGGGAATAGGTGCCCCTGACTGCATGAAAGCTCCGCGGAACAGACCTTCGTGGTTGCCATCGAAGGCCGTCATTTGCAAAGCAGCGGAAATCGCACCAGCAGATTCACCCCAGCTGGAAAGATACGTCAGTCGAATGCCAGAAAGTTGCGATGAGAGAAACCAACATAGTAACTTTGTTGGGATCTCCTCCAAACTGTGCAATGTTTTTCTTGATCCAACGAAGAGCTTCGCGTTCTGTTACGCTTTGTGAGCAAGGAGCTTGCAAAGCACATTCGAAACGAGACTTACGATCGTGTAATCCGAGATTTCCAACACCTGCAGCACGAACTTCCTTGCTTGCCAAGAAACCAAGGCCGCTCAACCTGATGAACGGTGAGGGGTAGAATTTAGAGAGAAGGTGGAAACCTTACCTGTAGTTCATGCTAACGAATATCACGGGCTGTCCCATATCTTGGGACTTCTTAACGACACCACCACCATCGTACATGGAGGTAGAGCCAAGCTGGAATCCACCTCCAAAAATCCACTAAATCAAGGATTAGATGTGAATTACGGAAAGATAATATTAGGTTTGGCTTACAACGAGGACAGGCAACCTGGAGGAGGATGTAGCAGACGCTGGCTTAACGATGTTAAGGCTCAGACCTGAAAGGACAGTGTGAATAGGTGTTTACGGTATGATCAGAGCAAGTCTACTTGCAATCCTCTGAGTCCGGGAAAACCTGTCCGAAGATAGAGTTGACGATGTATTCAGTCGCTTCGGCAGCAAGCCCAGAGACAATGGGAAGAGATAGGGCCTGCTGTGGGCACGACGGGCCGTACTTGGTGGCATCAATCGTTCCGTTATAGGTCGAAATGGGCTGGGGCAGACGGAAACGCAAGTTTCCAACTCTAAAATGAGAGTCAGCGAAAAGATAAAAGAGCAAAGATAACAAGTGCATACGGTGGTGCAGCAAAAGGAATGCCTAGGAATTTTTGAACACTCCCAGACGTTGTGCCGACGAAGGTGCCTCCTGCGACAGATATTCTGGGACCACTCTGTCTAGCTTCGTGCACGACGGGAGAGGGAGCTGCGGAGATGATGGATGCTTGCAGGGCAAGTCCAGCGAGCAAAAGGGAAAGCATCTTCAGGAACAGGAAGAGCACCTAGGCAATGAGGGACGTCTGCTCGGGGCTTTATAGGATAGGCACTGGCTTTCCGGCCGACTAGAAGAAAAGACCCGTTTCGCGAACTCGACCATCACGAGTTCAATGTCCATACGGTCGCTCCCAGTAGCGGATGAGGGACTATGTATCCATGTAAGGGACTCTCTTGTACGAACGTCGAATGCCATTTGATTAAGCGATCTTGATAGTCCCGCTTACGAATTCGAAAGTAGCTTCGATTCGACGTAACATAGTCTCTGTGCAATCTCTTGAGATTACTACCTGACTTGTATCGATACAGCATGCTCATACGCCAAGCATGCAATGCTTCCAATGGCCACAAATCGCGCCTGCCCAACAGGAGGATTAGTTGGTGAGCAAGCTGTAGCGAGGGTTCTCACCTACTAAAAACCAGGCTCGGGACTGCAGTACCTGGTATAGAGCGTACCTTGGAACAGGGTCGGGTGATTCGTGCTCGCGGCCCCCGCCCGCTTGCCCTATCGATGTAAAATTGTCAACCAAATCCTCGGAAGCCGATTGCTAACTCTTCCTCCCAAGCCAATTGTCGGAGGTGGTCACCTTCTGGGCAATCCCATTAGTAAATCTCAAACGGAGGTAGTAAGTAGTATCTTCCGTGTGTACCCACGAATGTTCAGCGAGTGCCGCTGAGGAAACTTGGAAAAGGCGACATCCAAAGCTTGCCATGTGGGCTCGGATACCATACAAGTTGCACTCGTTTCCTCACGGAGATACGGGGCTGGTCCCGTGAAGGGGAGAGCACCCGATGACCTCCGGTAAGAGCGTTAAAGTTTGGAAACCGCGAGCGCCATTGGTTCGCGAAACGCGCACATCAGTCCTGACCATGCGGTTTGTCTGCGGGGTGCGGGGTAAAGTACCGATGTTCCCCCCNGGTCTTTTATCGGTGTGAACGAGTCGTGGATTGAGCAACGAACTGCAACGAGAGGACCTTCTCGAGATGGCCATTTCCTGCCTAGATTTGACTCATGGTCTCGTAAAAGATCTACGTTCAAAGTATTCATAAGAACAAGACCTGCACTTGCGAGTTGCTGCTCGCTGAGCAGATAACCTCCATATGCCTATCTCCAGTTAGATTGATGATGACGAAAATCGGAGAGAATACTAACCGTACACATGCCCTGTCATTGTGACGTAACGTGGGCTAGGTAGAGATTTCTGAAAGGCATATGATTTCTGAACGGCGCGCAGAATGCTGCAATAGGACACGTCCGATTGACTTTAATTGCAGAGCAAGGGTCATTTAACTTGACTTGCTATTAGCTTATGATTAGCGATAGTCAGGCGACCGTAAAATTTAAAGTCAAACTTACAGATAGGTTGCAGGAAAAGGAGATGGGCGCCCATTTTGAATTCAGATTGACGCTCTGACGGACGGTTCGCTCCTACGTAGAAAGCGGAGCTCTTTCGGACTTCAAAAAAGAGTGATCACCGCGGCGACGAGACGCACATGGACTCCCCGGAATGCTTTTGGACTTTTAAGCGGGTTGAAACCTCCAGGAGCTACCCTCGTTATTCGGACTATTCGCTATGAGCATAACGCATAATTAGAGTAGTCGCGAAATTTTGAAGGCGGAGTATACGGCGCCCCGCACTTCACCGCGTGCCAGAGGGAAAAACCCAAAGTTGAAGCTGCGCACCTTCAGCTGACCATTCCTCTTCTCAAAAACGGGCCCGAGAGTCATCACAAAGTCCATAAACGGTTATACAGTACTATACATGTACGGATCATAATCGAAGGAAAGAGATCTCGGTGCTTACTGGCTTGAAGCCATTGATCCACCATTTTCGTGGGGTATCTTAATATTGCCGACGGGGTTCCTCTGTCAGGTTGAGGCCTTCAGAAGCATGGCGAGTGGGTAGATCCTCAGATCAGCAACCCAAACAGGGTTGCAGCTACGAGGGACAAAGCGAACAGTGGCCCGCTCATAACCCTTTCACCCCCACTGGTGTTTGAGCTCCCACCACCGCCATTACCACCACCAGTAGCGAATGCGCTGTCCAGAAGACTGGGGCACTGGGGTGCCGTAAGGGCATCACCATAAGTACTGGCTACCCATAGCAGAACTCCGTTGGTCCAGCCAAACCCAGCCTGAAAGTCAAGAAAAAGTTTGGTCATGAGTACAATTGGGCGAAATCATGCTCTAGGGACACATACCTGCACCGTATATTCTCCGCCACGGCCAGCGGAATCGATGTCCAGATTAGAGAACTTCTCGAACATCTGAATTCATGGTGAGTAATATTTAGCAAGCGCGCAAGGTCATAAGATCAGGGTGACTTACATGGCCCGAACTGGAGGTGCTCTGAGTCACACTCAACTCTTCATCCGAGAGCCTTGGTAAGAGATTTGGAATCGATCCTCCAGTCGCATACCTAGAGTAATCCAATCAGGCACGGCACGACGGAGCCCGAGGAAAAGCCATCTCACCAGCTGCACAAGGTGCTCGTATAATACCGATTAGCAAGTTCTCTTTCCAACGTAACCGTCCATCCTTCCGAGCCTGTGCTTGCATTCCCACCGTGGGCGACCGTTCCGTTCAGCAGGTTGATGTCAGCGCCAGCTCCAGTTGCAGTCGCGTTTTGCGTGTCTGTAATTGGCTGACCCGGAAGCTCCGTCTCGCTCAGGCCCAGTTGACCAGCTGGAACCAACGCAAAGGTTGACTGGCCATCCGGACGCGAAGGGAGTGCTCCTGAGGACACATTATTTGGCAGCTGCTGCAAGGCTTTCAAGGCAATGTATTGATGGGGCGGCCAGGTGTTGGGTGCATCCCTAGTCAGTCGGAAATCAGCCCCAGAGCCTGAAATGACAGCAAGACATAGTAGCCTTACCATTGCAGGTGGGTATCGACAAACGTAGATGGGTACGTTCCATTGTAGCGATTAAGGACGAGGTGGATGGACGAGAAGGCTCCGTAAGCAGCCTGTTCACTGGCGAGTACCTCGTCGGGAATGATCCCAACCCAGAATGGGTAGAATGTTGCTGCTGTCAACATTTGGTTCCTCGCGTTCGTGACTAGATTGAAGTCGTAGAAGGCGAGCTGAAAGTGGTCGGATCAGTCCTACTGTATGACCAACTCGAGAGAAAACCATACCTTCTGAGCATCCCACAGCAAATCGAGCACACCCGCTCGAAGTGCGTTGGCTGCAGCAACGTGTCTCGAACGGGCCGTAGAGTTGCTATTTCCGTACAAGTCTTCGAGAGCGAGGTGCGATCCATCTTCAAAACAGGATGAGATAAGAATAAAAAAGGAGAAAGATAAAGAGAACATACAAAGGATGCTGTTCAAGTCAACAGCAATGGTGCTACGAACGTTCAAATCCCTAAGCGTCGCGTTCGCTGGGCCGTGGGTGAACCACCGAGCGGAATAATCCCATCCAGATTCAGCCCCACTGGCCAGTTCGGCGTACAAGGCTGCACGTTGCGTTTCGTTAAGAGCCGGTAGGCTAGGATCATTGGCAGTCGTGTAATCTATGGTACTAAAGTCAGTCGAAGACCCAGAATTGGAGCATCAGGGTTACCTGTCAGATAGGACTCCGGCCTGGGCGCACTGTTCGTCACGGAATAACGATATACTTTGTGCGTTTCGTTTGTGAAGGGACTTCGRACAGAGATAGATCGTTCACGGTCCCACCAAGCTAACTCTTTCTGCAACGAATGTCAGTGCCCTGGTATATCGATTGGTGTCAAGCACGCACCTCAGCCAAGGGCAGAGCTCTCCTCAGAATGCTCCTATCACCAGTAACAGTGACATAGCGATGTAGCATCTATGATAGGAGGTTAGCAGACTCCACTCGGAGCGGAATGGTTGCATACCTTGATGAACACTGGAGGCTGGGATCGATTGAGATCTGCCAAGGGAGGATGACGTCAATCTGCAAGTCCGCGGGAACAGTAACACAGAACGTACAGTAGATTCGACCACCATTGGGAATGAAGCCAATGGTATCCAACTCGTCCATGAAGTTTTGGAGTGTGGCATTGGCGATATCGTAAAGCTCAGACTCCAACARTCCCTCGACAATCCAGAAACTGTCCCAGTAATACTGCTCCCTAAACCTTCCACCTTRACAAGCAGTTAGCCAACCTTCTTGATTCAAAGAGNAACATACTACTGACCTGGTACAACGAAGGTATGATTGAGAGGGATGAGCGAACTCTCACATCTGTTGCTATTCCCGCAGAGCGTTGACGAGTTGGTTTCCCGAATGAGCTGCGTCCAGAATCCATGAACTGTCTGAGCAAACSCCCTGACSACGGGRTCGGTRATGTTGCTCAAAAATGCAGGTTCAGGGTTGAAGTTTGTCAATGTAATCGCTTCCAGTTCCTGCCCTTCGCCAGTGAAATCCTCTTGCAGGAATGTCACCACTTGACCATAGGTGGTGTTCGTGGAGATGTTGCGGAAATCATTCAAGACTTCTCGAGGCGGTTTGCTCGTGGGTTTGTCAATGAAAGTTTTGTCGTCTGGGTAGAGGTGAGCAACATTCACGGTTTGAAGAAGCTGTGAACRGTTAGCGTGGGGAAGTTCGGGAGCCTGAAAAGGCTTACCTCGCCTGCACAGAAAATCTGTGATGGGCACCATGCTTGCCTAGGAGGTAAAGCTACCTGCGAGGGCAACGGCGAATCCRAAGCAGCTGAAGGACTAGGCGTAGCCGTCGCGACCGGCTCGGTAGCCGTTGACTGRGCAGAGACCCCAGAGAAAGTCAGCAACAGCGGCCAAAGCGTGCTGATCGYCCAAAACGACTTCATTCGAGGCATTCCGTCAGAGCGGCTGAAGACCCGCTCGAGGCGTCTCTTAMTTTATACCACAGGAGCCTTTCCCTTGGCAAGCACCGACCGTTAAAAGTCGCTGATCAGTCGAGATCTAACCATGTGCATGTAGACCCGAGATATCAGGACCGATTAACCCCACCCGAAGTTCCTGCAGGAGTGCATATAAAAGTTGGGGTGGAGACACTGACAGAAAGAAGCAGCCTTGACATCATTGTGAGAATCCTCAGATGATGCGACACCGTGATGCCTACATCAATGACATACATGTTCACTCGCCAGCGTCCGGTCTATGAGACAGGGTTGTGTCATATCCTGAATCTTTCTCAACTAAAAGGTGGTCAAGCGGACTTTCTGCCGCGGAGAATCATCTATGAGAGACCTTTCTTAGCTCCCGTGGAGGACGGTGAGGCGGTAAGAGGGGCAGATGGCTATCTGACAAGTTCGGTTGAGATGCGCGTGAATGGACTCAATGGTGTGGACAYCGGCATTTTGGCATTRTGCGTGGAATTCAACCTCGAGCAACATGGGAAGATGCATTACCTGATCTCCGACGCTACCTGCAGACCATACCCAGACTAGCACTGGAGCCACCTGCTCACCCGATCTGACGAAGGGATTCAGGTGGTCGATACTTTCCCTCCGGTGGAGTACTCACCTTGTATGGCCGCCAAGTTGAAGCCTCCTGGCAGCCGACCGCGGCTTAGTCGATGGCTCATGCTGACACGGAGCATATTTCACTCTGAGTTTGTCACTCACCGTATCGGTAACGCKTTCCCATCAGAAGAGATGTAGCGAAATCAATGTATGTAGGCGCCTCCTGCACCTTGAGGCTTGATTGTCCCACTTGCCCAGGAATACCACCGAAACAATACTATCATTGTCCAACGCGGGGTAAATCGAAATGGCGAACTCACATGAGCGGTAAACGGACTCGACCGAATGACTGTCAACAAAACTACCCGCAAAAGCCTAGCAGACCACATCCCAAACTCCAACTATTGAATGCCGTCCTCGCAACCGGTAATCCTCAGTGGTGACAAACGGTCGACGCCACGCAGACGTACCTGCATCCGATCTCGGACACCGTAGACAACTGTCTTCCCTGGAAAACTACTCATCGACGAGCATCTTCTCCGTTAGAATACCGTCGTTGTAGGCCATGCTCTCAAAAATGATCTGTCTCCAAAGGCCGACGACGTATTCAAGAGCTTCTTCTTCCAACACCTGGGAAGATCGAAGTCAGGGAGTGGGAATCACTTCTGAGATGAATACGTACAGGTTCGAGGCCTTCGACCAACTTCTGCGGCGATTTGTGGTCTTTTAGGTGCTCGAGAACAAAGAGGATGAGATCTTCTTCCTCCATTTCTCCAAGATATTTTGTCATCAGGCGCTTTACCAGTGGCTCAAATTTGCGGTCAATCATGGTCTGGTGGCCTCATCAGCGCGTGAACTGCTAGAGAGATGAAATGCTTACATCAGACAGTGCATCCCACCGAATCTTGGCTTTGAATAGCGACTCTTTATCATGAGGTACGGAGTCCTTGATGCGAAGGAGACGTTCGCGAATTTGTTCGCTACTCTCGGCCACACTGAAGTCCAACTTCACTAATGGTGCTTTGCGTTTCTTCAACGCGTCATCCTCCTCGTCCTCCTCCGCAAACACCACGGCAGTCTTGGATTTATCTGACGCTGCTTCTTTCTCCTTGGTTCCTCCCGTTCCCGGCGCGATGGAAACATTGAGTCTCACAGGAGCGCCATCATCCAGCAGCATGCCAGCTTTGCGCTGCTCCTCAGCCAGGGATTGCATTTCATCCATTTGTCTTGCCAAAAACTCTTCGGATTCTCTTCGCAAGTTTTCTGCCTCCTGTTCTTCATACTTCCTCGATTTCTCATCGCTTGCTTCCTCCGTTTCCAGTCTTCGAGCTCGGATATGGCGCCATCTCACCCTAAAGAATAGCACGTCCATAAAAGTAAAGCGTAAAGAATGAAAATAACTCACCGATCAACATAGAAGAGTTCATCGCTCTCGTCATCGTCCCAGACGTCCAGGCGGTGTTTCATTTCGACTTTGTCGCGTTCCTGGGCATCTTTCTCTGCCTGCTCACGAGAAATCCCCCTTTCGATGGCTTGTATGCGCTGTCGCTCTCTGGGTTCGTATCGGCGCTCCCTCTGGGATAACGTTAGCTACGCAAGCAATGGGGAAGGACGATGGACGCACATCTTTGAACGAGTTTTCTTCCTCTTTGTGCCGAGCTTCCTTCCTATCATTCTCCAGCTCTTCGTCTGTCTTAGGAGCCGGCGTAGAATGGAACTCAGGAGTGATGGTTTCATCCGATTTCACGAAGCCAGACTTGGCGTAGTTGTGCGGGGGNCTTTGCAGCGTTTGTGCCAGGGGTAGCAGGGGCCTTGCCCCATTCACGAGTTTTCGGTCCGCTGGGGGCAAGGACAGGAATACTAGCCTGGACATCCCGCAACTTCTCTCTCTCGCGTTTAGCCGCCCGCTCTCGGAACTGCGCAATCTCGGAAATAACCAAGCCACGCTGAGTTTCAGGGAGATCTGACTCTTGCAGGTCGTGCAAGTGTGGTGGAATGACATATTTCTCTTTATTCATCTGTCCGCTGCTCGCGGATTCCTGCTGGGCACGGGTGATGTCTGCCACCATGTCGTCGATTTTCTTCTTTGCGTCTGCGATTCTCTGCTCTTCCTCCTGCAAAACCGGGCTGATGAGATATGCTGTACCAACACGGGGTATTTGTGACTCACATCCGTTTTCATCTTCTGAGACGCATATGCATCCAAGAAATGCTTGGTTTTCTCGTCTGCCTTGATCTGGACAGCAACAGTGTAGGCTTGCAAAGAATGAACATAAGACGATTAACGCACCAGAAGCTTTTTATTTGCACAACCATCCTCCAAAGCGGGCAATTCTACGCCATTCAACAGGTCAAGCGCCCTGAGCGCAGCGTCCGGTTCCTCGAATTCAGCAAATCCGAATCCTTGCGGTTTGTTGGCAGGCGTTATCAGACGTTTGAAGGATTTCACTTTGCCGCAGGACTAAGGAAAGGAGGACCATCATCAGTATATGTCGAGGCCGGCCAGAAGGGTGAAACCTACACCCAGCAGTTCATTCAGGAAGGCGTCTGTTATTCCCCCTGATATCGAGCCCACGAACAGTGTCGCTGATTTCTGCATTGGATGTTGCATAAATTGCATTTGCTGCTGCTGCTGAGCAAGAGCTTGCATTGAGGGACCCTGGCCGAAAGACGGCAATGGGGGACGCAGACCAAGTCCAATCCTATTAGGCAACATCTTCGTCTTGAATGTCTGCTAAAAACGAGGTCATTGTCAAAGGAAATAGCGAAGCATAAATGGTATAAGACGCACCGATGAAAGTGCCGGTGGTGGTGGTGGTTGGCTTGGAAATGGGTAGAGGTTGTGGCAGGAACGCTGGTGGTGGTTGTGTCAGAGATACGGTAAAAGATTTTCCCACAGTCTCAGGCATGGCATTGGCATGGCTGCAGTGCACGAGCGCCAAGCCTTGCCTCTTGCGCATTTCACTTCCGAATCCTCAACCTCGACGACCTTCCACATTATCGCAATGGTCCTTTTCTTTACGTCGACAGGCATGCATTCTTCCTGCGTGCATGAGCTACTCTAACATTTCTTTGCAGCAACCAGCCCACCAGCGACCATTTACATGGGTCGGGACAAGGTAGAAAGTAAGGCTCACTGGCATTCTGCAACAAACATTGACCTTAATTTCCGTAGATGAGGAGCTGATTAGATATGCATGGCCCCAGGACGTCTGGTTCCATGTTGACAAGCTCTCGTCAGCGCATGTCTACCTCAGAATGCCCGAGGAAATGACCTGGGACGCTATTCCAGAGGGATTGCTCATCGACTGTGCCCAGCTCGTAAAGGCCAACTCCATCGAAGGTGGGCGCCCTTTCTCTTAGCACAACCAGGTTCTTCGACCCATGACTTCCAGGCAACAAGAAGGACAATCTTACCATCATCTACACTCCCGGTGACAACCTGAAGGTACTAAATGGACCCTTCCTGCACACATGAATTATCTTGCCGACCTTGATTTTCAGAAAACAGGTGATATGGCCGTTGGACAAGTGTCGTTCCACAACGACAAAAAGGTGAGGAGTCCCACTGTATTTTTTGCTGTGAACTCGTCTGATTCTCTTCGCTCAGGTCAAGCGGGGTGAGTGCTCTTCTGCATGAGAACACTTCGAATATAAGATGACTGACCATCAACAGTCCATGTTCCAAGACGTGAAAACCCAATTGTCAACCGGCTGAACAAGACCAAAGTTGAGAGGGAGGTGGACCACGAACAAGAGCGCGTCGACCGCCTCAAGCAGGAATCTGCAGTCAAGCGAGCAGCCGCTAACGAACGGGTATGTATGACCTTTCCTTCCTCTCCTTTTGATGACTCACCATGGCGTCATTGTGCAACAGCGAAAAGCCGAACAGGAACTTTCGAAGGCTCGTGAGGCTGAAAAAGCGGCACGATCCTACGACGCTCTCTTCAACGTCGAGGAAGACCCAGATGTTCCGCGCAAGTATGGGAGAGAATTGGAGGAAGATTTCATGTAAGACTATTGATTTACTACATATAAATACAGGTACGCCACTATGTTTTTTTAAATCGATTGTGTGTCGCTGAAATGTTGGGAATAAATAGGAGCCACGATGTACAACAGAGGGTGTTTGCGAAAAGCGAATAATAGCGGAAAGAGAAAGAATAGAAGGGAAATTGAACGGTCGTTAGATCCCCATGGATGGCTTTCCTGCTGTAGGGGCACCCCAGCCGTTTGCAGCGGCCTTCTTTGCGAAGTCTGAATGCGACCAAGGCTCTGATTTGGAAGAGCTCGATTCGTCCTTCTTGGAATCGGCCTTTGCATCGGCCTCCGATTTCTTGCCCCCGTCTATTGACCCTGGTCAGCACCAACGTCAGATCTGAGCGTAAGTAAACATACCAGAAGACTTGTTCTTCAGGAAGCTGGGTAAGAGCGACTTCGTCGAAGACGAAGACATAGTGGACTGCTGAGCAGTGCTAGCAAGGGAGGAAACGGATTGAGAAGCTTGGGTGTTCATTGTGTTTGGCTTTAGCTGAGTGCTTGGTTGTGTAGTAGTAAGCGAGGACTGGTGTGTCTGCGTGTTGTAGAAATTGTCATGGTTTGGGCCGTCTTTTATACCAGTTTGTACTCCACAAATTCGGTCAATCCACCGGTAAAGTGCGCAGCCGTCGAGGTAGCAATAGAATCGGTACCGCAGTCTTGCCTAGATCGGTTATTTCGGTGATCTACTTACCTACGCGCTCACCCTGGGCCCACAGGAGATACGTGATTCCAACTGATAAGTTGCTCTATTACAAAACTGCGGAGCGCTAGCACTGCAGGGTACTGGATGTAAACTCGAGGAGGGCTAGGGTTACTTGAGGACTAGAGTTTCAAGTCCAGACGTTCCGTGTGAGTCGCGGACTCACAGATGCTTCTGCGTCTCGAGTCCATCCAAGCACAATTTAACAGCTTGAAACAGCCACCATATTCGATTCAACGCCGAAACTCTATTTGAAGGTACAGCTTCTGATCATGAAAATGCAGCTACAGCGATTTGTCCTGTACACCCTCTTCCTCTACACCACTCGCATCGTTCTCCTCCCCTTTTGCAGCACCCTTGTCTTTCTCTGAGATGTGACCGCATGATCAGCATAAATTCCCCTTACGGCATTTGAAGAAACCTACTGCGCAGGGTGGGGAGAAGGGAAAGCCCTTTCCTCTTTAGAGTTGCCCTAAGACCTTTCTGGGTATCTCGGCTGTTGGAATCGATCGAATAAGGTACAGATGACATGGACGAAGAAGGAGATTGTCCCAATGTGGGAGAAGTGGATGAAGATGCCGTCGGCAATGGCATCCTAGGGACCTTGTTATTGGGGTCCGGTAATTTGTTGGAGGGAGTGTTCTTGGGGGGAGGAATGTCGCCTCCCATCCCGTATCTCGACTGCAAGGAGGCCAGGGCAGCTTCAAAGTCCTTCTGCGGCGGTTTCCTCTCGGGTATGAGGGGTGCGGTCGAGGTAATAGTAGTCGACGACTGAAGAGACGCCAGAGAAGGGTTAGGGTTCTGAGGGTTCTGTTCTGTCATATTATGGGAGTAATTGAGGCCTAGGGTTGTTGGAAATGTGGTAGAATGATGCCTCAGTCTGTTCATACAGCCGTCTTATAAGAAGTTGGGACACTAGATAGAATTTTTAGAATCCACATTCATACCACGCTGAGGGCGAAGGGGAGAAGCTATCGTCCCGGAGAGATGCTCAAGTTGGCCATGACTCGACGCTTTCAAGTTTCAATAGAACATAGAGCTGCAGCCTGAAAATAGCACGGGTACGACGGCAGACAGATAGAATGGATGCGCATCCGGTTGTTCGGAGAACTCTTTCGAGTCAGAAACGCCAGCCCGAGTCAAGAAAGTAGGCGTTTCCGGTTGCGCAGCGAAGAGCCATGAGGTACCCTGGCGAAAAGGCGGCTGCGCTAGCGTCCCAAACGACAAGTTATTACAAAGTTATTGGAGCTGAGGATCATACGATGAGCTTTTGGGCCTTACTGCGCCGACTATCTTCAGCAAACGCCAGTTCCGCAGCAAGTACGAGATGAAAAGGGAGAACTTGAATTGATTGTCCTAGCCGGCGTTGATGCCATCAATCTGACTCATGCACCGGCGAATTAACTGAGATTAAGCTATCATGTGAGGCGTTTTGAGATTATCTTCGCTTCTTGCTATCAGTTTCGAACCATCCTCACCAGCTGCCGTTCGAAAAAAAATGAGCATCCGTTTGCCACCACCACAGACAATCCCAGATCCAGAGGAAACAATAGAATCCGGGTCCTCCAGCTCCGGAAGCGAGAGCGATGAAGAAGATCAAAATTGGGACGACTGGGTGTCAGATTCTAACCAACTCCAAGAATGCCGTTCCCTCTTCGACGAAACCGTTCTACCTTCTGTAGACGCAGTCATGAAGCACGACATCTCAGTACATTCATTCGATATTAACGAAACTTCTTCCAAACTCGGTCTGTCTATTGTTATCCCTCCCAGCAAGCTGCGGCTAACCATGTGGATTGAACTTTGTAGGGTTCGATTTCCACGGACGCGTTCGACTGATCAACTACATTCGCAAAAATGTAAGCGCCTCTTATCTCTAGTATTCAATTCCCTTACCTCGGAAAGAAATTAACTCCGGCTGAAGCTCTTGCACTGAAAGGCACTGAGCCTTGGTTCTCGACGGATGAGTACCTCGTCCCAGTAATCGAGAATGACCCCTTGATTCGTGGGTTTCCCCTTCCGTTGTTCCAAGTAGCTGTTCTGACGAGCTTTCAGTAGAGGCCTCGACGGACGATTGGTCAGACTCGGACGATGAAGAGGACGAGCCCACCGATCCAGTCAAAAAGGCGCACTGGCTTGAGAAAAAACTTGCCCTGGCCCACCAAAAGGTGGCCGAGTACCAAGCACTGCTTTACCAGCGTCTGGATGTTGGGAGCCCTTCAGAAGAAATCAAGCCCAAGCCCCGCGACGATGATACGCATTACTTCGACAGCTATGCTGAGAATGGTGAGTTCTAGGCCCTTCTCGCTGAACCAGATCCTCACACCCAGTGGCCTAGATATTCATGCGGTCATGATCAATGACAAAGTTCGAACTGCTTCATATGCCCAGTTCATCTTGACGAATCCTAATCTGTTCCGCGATGCTGTCGTCCTTGATGTCGGTTGCGGTACTGGCATCCTCTCCTTGTTCGCAGCCAGGAGCGGCGCGAAGAAGGTCATTGCAGTTGATGCTAGCGACGTCGTCGAAAANGGCGAAGAAGATCATCAAGGTCAATGGGTTCGAAGACATCATCTCCGTCGTTCGCGGCAAAGTGGAGGATGTAACACTTCCAGACGGTATCACCCAGGTCGACGTGATTATCTCGGAATGGATGGGCTATGCCCTCCTGTACGAGTCCATGCTGGATTCGGTCCTTGTTGCACGAGACCGATTCCTGAAGCCCGGAGGCGTGATGGCTCCGAGTCAAACTAAAATGCTCTTTGCTTTGTGCGATGCCAAAGAGATCTATAAGGATCGCATTGGCTTCTGGAACGATGTTTACGGTACGAGAAAACATCTGACTGCTCTTTGCATGTGGACTGATTACGTTCATTTAGGTTTCGACATGTCGACGATGTCAGAGGGGCTGTACGATGAAGCTATCATCGACGTGTTGGGGCCGGAAACAGTTTTGAGCAACCCATACACGATCAAAGTACGCTTTGGCACCTTTGTCAATCCATCAGAAGCTTACACCCTTTGCCCAGGATCTCATTCTGAAGGATATTACCATCCGCCAACTCGACTTCTCTACGCCCTTTACCCTTGTCTCCACTGCAGAACAACGCTCTAAAATTAGTGCCTTCGTGCTGTATTTCGACACATACTTTACGGTTTCTGGTAACCCTGTGCCCCCAGAAACCCAGGTGCGAAACATCAAAGAGGGAGAAGTTGTTGTTGCGGAAGTCTGGCCCGTCGGCAATAAGTCTGCCCCTCAGCGCAGGCAAAGCCAGTCCGGAAGGAAGGAGAAGATCACAAGCTTTAGCACCGGACCTCAAAGTTCGCCAACGCACTGGAAGCAGACGATCTTTATGTTGAAGGAACCGTTCTGCGTCTCTGAAGGTGAGATTCTATTGTTCCAGCCTGAGCGCCCTAAACTGATGTACTATGTGCTGGGCAGGTACCACAGTAACTGGCGTTTTCCACTGCCGCAAGAGGCAGGACAACAGTCGCGAGTTGGATGTAGAAATTCATTATTCAGTACACAAGGAAGACGGTCCAGGAGAGACAGTTGTACAGATGTATTCTGTCCGGTAAAAGTGTGTAACCGAAGAAGGAACGTCAGCGATGGCAGTACCAATACATTATCCACTATTTGTGATTGTACATTGCATTGAAGCGAGACTTGATATATTCCCCGGCCGTAATCACTTCATATGCGAACGGCCTTTCGGGAGAAACGCAATTTGGCATTGGCTGTAGGTACGGTGAGTAAATGTGAAATAATTCGCCGAACCTATGCTCACCTCGAGCTTAGCATTATAGTCGATTCCGAAGAAGAGCGGGATAGAATATCTCTCGACCCCGTTCTGATTGAAAGCTCGATGGATCGTCGGTTTGAATATGCCGTCTAGAATAGGTTAAGCAAGTTGACAGTCCGGTATACGGATGTTGAAACGCACTCGTCAGTCGCGCAAATTCGTCTCCAAGGCTGTAAATTGGGTCAGCGGAGTTCGTATCCTGTTATGATATCGCGATACTCTACTTGATCACGAGGGTTCCCTCAATAGGAGGTGCATTGATCCATCTCTTCTCCGAGTTCAGCAATTGCAGAGCTTGAATGCCTGGTTGCTGCCAGAGAATGGTGAAGCACTGCATGAGTGGCATCAGATTCACGGCATCGTGCGTTCGAAGGTCTCGAGATGGACATACCTCCCAACTGAGTCCTGGGTTAGCTCTAGTGCCGAGTCAAAGCCACAGAGAAGGTGCTTACTCTGTGTGCGCACCGATGCCAACCACTGTTTCACCAACTGGCCCTGTCCGAGGTCGATAGTACAACAGTTTCATTAACGCTGCCGAGTCAAGAGTCTAAAAACGAGATGAACGTTAGAGAGGGTAGAGGAGATGAAAGTTCTGTCTCGTGCGCCTCGCCTTGTCCTGGAAGAAATCAGATGGCTGGTCCAACGCCTCCGCGAAGAGAGGGAATAGCGCCTTTCCTAGCTTAGTCGCAGCATGACTGATCACATATATATGGTTCAGCAGAACTTTCGACGCAGCGAGGCTAGCATGGGCACTCACTAGTAACTCAAAGCTGCATTCCTGAAGCCAGATACCAAGTCCTCGGATGGCCAAACATTGGCACCAGCCATGTCGCCCTGGGTACTCTCGTCATGACTTTTCGCCGACGTGTCCGAGTCCTCCCAACCAAACTCGAACCCCTCTGGATCGTTGTTGCCGCCTAGGAGAGGAGAGTATCCCTTGTAGTTAGGTTGCTTCTTGCTTTCAATCTGGATGAGTGATAGCGTACGAGGTGATTCGCTATCTTCAGACTCATGCACATTTTATGCCAGGAATTCCGGTTTCGCTCACCTCCATCTTGGTGTCAAAAGGTAGGGCAAAGAAGCGTTTGGCCGCGTCCATAGCGTTTTCAATGGTGCTCTCCGGAATCCCATGATTGGACACTGGGGTATCGTGATGAAACGCACATCTTGCACTGCAATAATGAACGTTACTTTACCGTAGAAAAATCCCACTCTAATGCAAGCATCCCTGACTTGGGTGACCAGCTCCTTGCGGAGAGTTGGGTTATCCGTGTAGACGTTGGATAAATCACTGTCAAGGATGGTGGGCAGACAGTCAGATAATCACTTCAAACGTTTGAGTGCATGTACTTACATTACTGGGACATTAGTGAACGGGTCAACTGAGGCGGCTTCGTCAATTAGGGACATTGATCAGGGCTGCAGGTGGAAGATAAACTACAGACCGGGACCAGCTTTTGTGAGGCGAATGGATGTTCCGCTCGATGAACCAACAAATACAAATTCTATTGCCATCTCGGTCGACAGTACAACAAGCAAGGAACATTCTGCTCAAAGTGACCGAGTTGTGGCGCCGCTGTACAAACAGAACTATGCCAAATTCAGTAAGCTACATTTCATTCTCAACAGCAACGCGTACATTCTCAGCCACCAGCCAGCAGTGCGTTCGCGGACGACGCTTAAAACAGTATTCTTCGACAGAAACTTGTGGTTCCACTGAAAAACGTGGGTGCAAGCTTACAGTTATTTGCATAAGTTCTGTCAGTTTCGTTTTTTNACTCCAGCAGAATGACTTGACAAAATATTAATTTCACGCTTGCCCGACGTCAGACATACCTCATACCCTTGACAGCAGTCACAACCCATCTCACAAAACTGACAGAGCGTATGCAAATGACTGTAAGTTGCACCAAAGGACCAACTGGTAGGTATTCGGTTCCACTGTTTAATGACAGACACGCTGTACTTCGGAATTGACTCGGATGAAACGTCCCGCGCGTCAATCATGTATTGGGCTCGTGGCTCGCATCCTCTCGCATCTCTCAAATACTCTGGAAAATATTGATCTTGAATTTTGACGTATCTAACATTACCCACTGCTGTTTAAAGCTGTGAATGATGAATTCATTCCAACAATTTTCCAACATTTCAGAGCTCAAAGAAACTTGAAAATTCTCAAAACTATTCATAGTGGCGGGAAGGGCAGAAAACCATCGCAATTCCACCAGCGCTATTGCCTGGTTGACGCGACAATACAAGAAATTTGCTACATGGTTGTTTTTCGATAAAAAAGACGAAATTTTCGATTGTTTTGGTGGGAGCGAGGCTCCACTAGTGTATCTCCAGGCATCCACGATCGGTGGAAGTTCGAAAGTGGAGCTCGGAAGGGACCCGACGCCAGCTCCCATATTTGGCAAGCRCGCTGCTTTTTTGAGGTTGTCAATGCTGAAARTTCCGCYTTGAAACTGAGGAATTTTTGACAATAAATAATGYCATATTAAAGGCTGAAGCCTACGAAYGAACCCTGGAGATGGCAGTATCAATACATTATYTGCTACTTGTGATTGTACGTTGCAGTCAAGCGAGATTTGATATATTCCCCGGCCGTAATCACTTCGTATGTGAACGGTCTTTCGGGAGAGACGCAATTTGGCATTGGCTGTAGGGGCGGTGAGTAGCGAAATTATAAMCYACAAGTCTGTACCAACCTCCAGTTTGGCATTGTAATCGATTCCGAAGAACAGTGGGATAGAATATCTCTCGACCCCGTTCCTGTTGATCGCTCGGTGCACYGTCGAYTTGAATATACCGTCTAGAATAGKTTRWGCAAGTCGACRATCTGAGATAYSGTCGYTGRAACGCACTCGTYAGTCGCGCAAAYTCGTCCCCAAGGCTAKWAATGGGTCAGCGAAGWTCGAATYCTGTTTRTGATGTCGCGATACWCTACTTGATCACRAGGGTTCCCTCGATAGGAGGTGCATTAATCCATTGCTTCTCCGAGTTCAGCACTTGCAAAGCTTGAATTCCTGGTTGTTGCCAGAGAATGGTGAAGCACTGCATGAGTGGGATCAAATTCACGGTATCGAGCGTTTGTTAATAAGGGGYCSAGCTGAACACACCTCCCAGCTGGGTACCGAATTAGCCCKGGTGCGGAGTCRAAYCCAAAGAGAMARTGCTTACTCTGTGTGCGCRCCGATGCCAATCACTCTGTCRTCGACTGGCCCGGTTTGAGGTGGATARTACAACAGTTTCATYAAGGCTGCCGAGTGAAGRGTCTMAAGNNNAGATGAANNNNANANWGAGKYACGGCGTATGAGATGAACGCTCTGTCCCATATGCCTGACCTTATCCTGGAAGAAATTGGATGGCTGGTCTAACGCCTCCGCGAAGAGAGGGAATAGTGCCTTTCCTAGCTTAGTCGCAGCATGACTGTTCGCACTTGCTTCAGCGGATCTTTYAACGCGGCAGGCTATGGTGGACGCTCACTAGTAACTCAAAGCTGCATTCCTGAAGCCAGATACYGAGTCCTCGGATGGCCAAACGTTGGCGCCRGCCATGACACCTTGGGCACTCTCGTCATGGCTTTTYGCAGACSYKTCCAAGTCYTCCCARCCAAAYTCGAAYCCCTCTTGRAGATCTCCTTTACCRTAGGGATCRTTGTTGCCRCTCAGGAGAGGAGAGTATCCCTTGAAGTTAGGYTGTTTCTTGTTTTCGATCTGYATGAGCGATAGCGTACGAGGTGATTCGCTRKAGTCAGACTMATGCACCTTCYATACMAGTRATTYCGGTTCCGCTCACCTCCATCTTGSTGTCAAGAGGTAGGGCAAAGAAGCGTTTGGCAGCGTCCAGAGCAYTTGCAYTGGTGCTCTCTGGRATCCCATGATTGGACACTGGGGTRTCGAGATATAGCCTAYATCYTSCATTGCAGTAAGAAAWTTTATTTTACCGTAAAAGAACCCCACTCGAATGCAAGCATCTCTGACTYGGGCGACCAACTCTTTACGAAGAGCTGGGTCATCCGTGTAAACGTTGGATAAATCGCTGTCAAAGATGGGATAGATAGYCAACTAGTCACTTTAAGAGCTTGATGAARTATAACTACATTACCGGGACATTACTGAACGCGTCAACYGAGGCGGCTTCGTCAATTAGGGACATTGAACGGTGCTGCGGSTGGAAGATARGGTGGAAAGAGGGATCAACCTCKACARCTAATTATAGACGTCGAGACGGACTTCGGGCCGCGTTGACCCTACGTCATTCTCGTCCTMGTGCAGCCTGAGGTCGAATACTAGYCGCAGGCTCTGTTCGACATAGGWYYTCNTCTCATNCNNGGCACCARCTCCTKGAMCGCAGACGCTYGCATTATTATCGATTTTCTGGTACTSCTCAGACNAGAGTGAAGGGACGAATCAGAGGACATATACAATTACGTAATTGTGCTAGAATTTTCGGARTGCCTGTTTGGCAGACAATGAAGCTCTACAACACAGCTCTTAGAAATGGTCCTCTTCGTTGCAGACAGTGACGTCCATCCAACCAATAATCACCAAATTTCTGTTGGTCCACTTCTGCGCTCTCGATGAGCCAACAAAACCCACCAGGAGCCGTCATTGGCTCCGTCTTCGAAAGGAAACCAACATCTGGCAGCAAACCTCCGGCGGCCCCCCAAGCTCCAAGGATATCRCCATCTACAGGATTCCCTAGCGTTCAGCATCGGTCAAAGAGTGCTTTTGCGCGCAACAGGGAAGAGCAGCTGCGAAGAAGCTTTGGATCTAGTCGGCTGCAGGCACCCCCAGTCCTCTCTGCGAAGGACAAATTGACAAGCCCGCTACGAGCGCCTCCACCGCATTCATCTGCGCCCTCCGATCTAGTATCGGATGATGATATGAGGGAACAGATCAGCAGGGAGAATGAGGCTCGGATAGCAGGGATGTCACCTGAGGAAATCGAGGATGAGCGGCGGCAAATCCTGGAACGATTCGGGGCGGGAATTGGCAGTCTCTTGGAGAAGGCCAAGCGCAAYAGGATGAAGAGGGCGTCTGAAACAGCTTATTCTGGCCGSAGTGGTGCTGCTTCCCCTCTTCCACCCCGGTTGGACGAAGAAGCGACGAGGGAAGCYCTGCAAAACTTGCAAGAAGGTTAGATTGTTCCGTGACATATGCCAGCCATTCATTAATTTGGGTTACGGTTAAAAGTTCCTATTTCRCCTGAAGAACCCAAATTCGAGCGAGGTACGTCCYTAGCCATCTCCAATTTRAAYAGCTCTGACAAYGTYGTTTGATAGCTCGGTCGCCTGCTCCCCCTGCCCTGTCGCGCCCTGATACTCGGCCGTCTAGTCGAGCGGATCGTCGCTTACGCTTCGCAGATCTTGATCCCAAAGATGTGTATGTCTACGAATCCCACCCACCGTCGCCTCGCAAAGCGGTTCTCGCCCTCCCACCGCCATCGAAGGACGATCAGGATGCAGTTTCGCTCGGCACCTTCCATGGGCGGATGGCATCCTCACCTGTTGCTATCGTCGAGCCACCCAGTGAAGCCGATCAGCAAGTTGAGGTCCCTGCGAGTGGCTCCTCCAGTGACAATACGGCCTCACAGCCGCAAGGGACGACCGACGARGAGGACTAYGCTATGAAAGACAAAGAGCCGGAGGAAGGCACCCCAGAATATATTCGACGCCGATATTTCCCTACCGTTCCCGCCAATGATCCCAACTTGGCTTGGATGTCCACATCCACAGAGCCCTCGGATGGACCCGCATCGACCGACCTGCGGTTCGACCTCCACGGCAAACCTATCCCACCTTCCCTTTCCGCCAAGCTCCCCACTAGTCTTGGTCTTCATCACCACGCAGAAGGGTCGCATGCGGGGTACACTTTGGACGACATCTTTTTGTTGTCGAGGTCCACGGTACCCGCCCAGAGGACCATCATGATGGGTGTGCTGTCTGGCCTCACTCAACTTCTGTCCAAAATGAAGAAAGGGGAGATCGTTCCTCACCTCGATGAACTGAAAGGCAAGGAAGAGGAGATGAGAAAGCGGATAGTTGCGGCAGGCGTGGAAGCCTTGAACGAGCGGGGAAGTGTTGGGCTCAGGGCAGTGGAACTGGTTTGGCAGTGCGTTGTAGCATGGGACGAAGATTTGGTGGGATTGGGATTGGAGGGCATTTGGTTGGAATCCTCCAATGGTCTCATTCGGTCGTTGTCGCTGGAATTCGTTCTTCCTTCAATTTCGACGATGTTCAACCAGAACCGCGATGCCTATCCTCACGAATCCCTGGTGCAACTGTTGGAGATCGTGCAGCGACTGGCTTTGGAGAATATGGCAAATGCGGAGAAACTCGTCGGAGAAGACAAATTGCTATCAGGAATCGTTCAATACTTCCTGCTCGAACCTCACAGCCGTGGCCCCGAAGAGTCTCGATCTCCGGAACCAGAGGCTATTTCACTCCTCATATCTCTAGCACAAGCTTCCCGTTCAATAGCGGAAACGTTGGCACGTTCATTCGCTGATGACCTTCTCCGGTTCATCACCATCCTCCCCGAATCTTCCTCGTTCCCGCCTCCCGTGGCTACAGTCCTTTTGGCGCGCAGCTTGAAATTTTACACAGTCCTTGGTTCCTATGGACTCTCCACGAGCGTTGCCAGCACTGCCATGGAGCATATCGCTCGACTCAATCATTACGCTTGCTCATCGTCGGCCTCGACCGAGCTTTCCCTCGCCTGGACGCAGCTCGCTCAGGTTTGGATTGCTTGCGCGATTGATCCCCATGCGACCACTCCTCCACACGCTATTACCTGGAGTCGAGTATTAGCATGGGAATGGCATACCGAGTGGCTGGCATTGTCGGACCGTACAGGCGGTACATCACAGTCGGAACGGGAGCTATGGGGATGTGTTTGGGGAGCGCTAGCCTCGTGGTTGGAAGGATGCAAAGTCAACGCAGTGCGGGGAGGGGAGAAGGAAAGGGAAGAATTGCTTCCAGTTGCCAAGAAATCATTCGAGCAGAACGGACCGGCGTCGTCTGTGCTGTCTGCCGTTTTGGACTCGTTGATGTCTGACCTTGGGAACAGCCAATCGCTGTCCCGGTCTCAACTGAAAGGCATGGCTGCCAACGCAGATACTATCCGAAATGTGATACGGTTGTGGTTAGCATTCCTGCCACCTCATTTGGAAGGGCCTCCAGAGGCACCCCCTTTTGAGCTACCCTTCGACCGACTATCAGCTTTAGCTGCGAACCTTCTCTCCCATCCCATTTGGAGCATCCTGCAGCCTCGACAAGGCGAAAAATACCCCCCAGGATACCGGTATTTCTCAGTCTATATTCAGCATTTCGCAGCTCTGCTTGCTGTTTATTTGTCGCTGTCACGGAGACTGCCTGCGGTGACCAAGGAGCTTTGGCTCGCCCAAGCATGTTCATTAATTCTTCGGTTGACGCCGGGGAATGAGGAAGCTGTGTTGGAAATCTTCAATGAAGTACTGCGCGTCCTGCCTACTCTGGGCCCCAATATCAACCCCCAATCCGCGTCAATTCTGGGACCATTCATACAAGATGCGGTGTTGTCTAGAACGAAGGAGGAGGAGGGGGAGGAGGGTGGAGACGACGAAGAAGAAGAATCCGAACTCAAAGTTGTCAACCCTCGAACGAAATTAGCCCCCTTGGTACCAACCCCGACTTCGATCGCGTCCGCCACAACTGCCGTCCTCATATCACCATTCGCAGGCGTAAAATTTCAACGCCAGTTCTCCGGCTTACCATTGCACCCAGATTGGATGTTAACCGCAATGAACCATATCCTGCATTCCGGCGACTCGGTAGTGTTCAAGCATCTCCCAAAAGAGTGGGATGCCTCAGAAGTGGATGTGACAAGGACATCCTTCACATTCGCACTCTATTCAAGGAACATCCTTCATCGCTTCAAGCTTGGGAGATATGCCGTTAGCAGGGACGAAGCTATTCTGAGCAGTATGAAGGTGTTCATGCTTGAGCACGGTCTCGTAAAGGATTCTGTGACGAGCAACGACGAAGTGTTCCGTGACAAGGCGGTCGAGACGTTGATGGAGGCACTATTGGAACCTTATCGAGCCCGGTCCGCACCAAGCGGGGAGTCGTCGGATGGCGAAGAGTGGGCGCTAGAAAAGGAGGCGGGTCGGTTCTTGCCAACGGGAACGCCATTTTATCAGTTCTACACGGACTTTGTCGGGCTGTATGACGCCATCTCGTTCTCTCACCCACTCTTTGCCCTGCTGCTCCTCCCGCCCCTGTCCATGCACTACGCCATCGATTACCGGAAGTTGTTCTGGTGTGAGTACCCCCAAATCTTGCGAACAATCAACATCTATCCAAATCAGGTCCTTTCCAACAATCTCAGAGAGTATCTGTACCCAGTGGAGAAAGACCCGCAGGTTATCGGCTCTCTTCTCAGCGGAATAGTGAAACGGGGTGCGAAGGAATTTCTCTGGTGGGTGGCGATCCATCATGTCGCAGCCAATATCTGGAAGGATCTCCGGGACGGTAGCCTGGACGGCAGTTTCAACGAAGAGCGCGGTGTCAAATTGCTGCAGGCTGTTGTGGACCAGGGAGATAACGAGACAGTGGTGGGAATTGTGAGGTACTGGCAAGATCGCGGAAGAGATGAAGTCAGGGTGCCGCCGAATTGCTTTGACGCGGCTCAGGATGTGCTCAAGAGGAGAAAGGAGTGGATCGAGCAGAGTGTAGGTAATGGGTATGCCGCGAGGCTGGCTGGTCTTCTTCCAGCGAATTGATCCGTTTTGTATCCTCTCCCTTCACAGTTTCACGGACGTAGAATATTCGGTATCATAGAACCTGTACATAAGTGACACCAATAATTTGGCGGACCGATGGTATGGCGGGGGTCGGATCATTTAAATGTTAGCGCTTGCGACGAGCTCTCTTTCACCACCTCCCTCTTACGGCACACTTCGACCATTTGCATCGAAGCTTATCAGCATAAAGCTTCGTATCTCCTGTAAGCTTTTGACCTCGTATCTTACATTCTACCAGCACGCAGACTCATAGTACCAGGTATCCCCCGCCTGTTCCAATGAATTCCATGGGACGGACACAGGCTGCGGAAACCGCCAGCGAGGTCTCCTGGCTCGCGCTATCCAAGGCATATCCATTCAGAACGCTGCCTGTCGAGATCGTGAACGAAATTTTCCTCCACTGCTTACCGTCTAGCGATGAGGAGTTCCAACCAATGCCATCCAAAGCGCCGCTCCTTCTCTGCCACGTTTCCTCGTATTGGCGAAGCGCTGCGATGGGCGATCCAAGACTATGGAGACGCCTAACGCTTAGCCCGAAGCGACTCCTTCATCTCGCCTCAATAGAACCTCTTTCAAGGGCAGCACAACAGATGGTAGATCAGGCGTATATGTGGCTGGCGAACGTCAAGGACCTCGGGTTGGAGCTTGACATCACCATTCCCCACTCCCACTCCTCGTCGACAGTCACAGATCAAGACGGTGTGGTGTCTCAGCGGCCAACCTTTCCCGACATCATTGACCAATGGCGGTCGTTCGTTATGCCCGTTCTGGTGAAACAAGCCGGTCGGTTCAAGGCACTGCAGTTAAATTACAGCTTCCCGGCGGTTCTCCATTCGTTTTTCTTCGGTGAAGAGCAGGACGTCCTGAGCAAGCTGGAGTCGTTGACAATTAAGGGGGACCAGCTACAGATCAGCAACACCGACGGGGATCCCAGTAATATGTCGAAACACTGGGTGCCCATCCAGCGGTTCGCCGTAGCGCCTCGGCTAACGAAGGCTGCAATTTTGGTCAAGAACAAATCCCCCTTCCCCCACCAGCTTCCAGGCAACTTCCTGCCATGGCCCCAACTCACCCATCTCATGATAACGATGCCCTGTTCGGGGTCATTCTGGAAACGCATCCTCCAGCTGTGTCCCAACCTGATGGCTGCCTACATCAACATCGAGCACAGCGTCGTACCGGAAGATTGCGATCCCTTCTTCCCCGGAACAGGACATATCGACCTTCCACGGCTCAAAACACTGGACGTCACATTCCACGACGAATTCGCCTCTGCCTACTTTGACGATTTCCGATTCCCAGTTCTCAACCACCTTCTAGTCGCATGCGACTTTGGAAGTGGATTCCCAACGCTAACTTGGGTCCACCCTCCCCTCCCCCGAAATGACANGCTGCTTCCTTGGACTCCGGACCCTCATCTCTCTCACCCTTTCATATCAAAACATGAACGAAGCCGATCTGTTGGCGATTCTGAGGCAGGCGGTACAGCTGCAGGAGCTCATTCTCGACAGCTATCTCGGCGATCATAAAACGTTTTTCCAGGCGCTCGTAGTGAAACCACACCATGGATCGTCAGACCCAAGTTCGGAGATCGCCCAGCCAATGTTACCCCAGCTTCAAGTCTTCAAATTCTTCTTGGAGTACGCATCCGACGTACCGCCCACGACATTCGACGAAGAAGACTTTTTGGCGATGATGGCTTCCCGGTCGGAGGTAGCTCGTGCAGTGGTGAACCGCTTCGCTGAAGAGCCAGAAACCGAATCAAAGCCACAAGCCGCAGGTGGAGCAGAGTTGGCGAAGGAGGAGAACGGAGATGAGAAGGATGCTGTGATGGGTGACGGGGCTGGCGCACTAATTTCATCTAGCACCGTTGATTCCAACCCAGCATCCACCGAATCGAGTTCACTCCATGCAAAACGAGTAGCACGCCTCGAGGTGCCGCCCATCTCCAGCCTCATAACCCCCATCCAGCAGGTCGAGATCTCGACGAATGCGGAGGAATCAAGCGGATTCAAGCAGCTGGAGAGATTCGACCGGGGATTGGAAAAGTACAACAAGGACAGGGGAATCCCAGAACAAGAGCCCGCCCAGTTCTCGTTCCTCCTGGAATTCAGCAATCCGTCAGATTGGGCCTTGCAAGACAGCGAGCCTCAATGGTTTTAACCTTTCATGTGTTACTTGATGAATTAACCCCAACCCACATTGTATTTGTACTACGCAGGTCTGAACTTTTCTTGATGCACGTTTACGACTACTTTTATGCCTTACTTTTATCACGCCCCTAGACTTTACTTGACTACCCTTGATACCCACTGTATGAGCTATCCAGCCCTGCTTGCCCTTTCACGACAGCTACCCTTTTCTCCTAGAACCGTCGTGTATTGATCTTAGCGTAGTACATTCATACTGCGAGTGTTTTGGTATTACCAATGCTCAAACCATCTTCGAGATCCTCGATGAACACCCCGGAATACATCAGCCCTTCAACAGTTCCTTCCTGAATGCCATAATGCACCACATCGTCTCTAACTTCGGGTGGGTCCCTGGGGTCCACGAGTGGTAGCTAAAAATTGCTCAAGAGTTGGTTTTTTGACATTCGAAGCAGGATGACGATATCAGTCAGCTCACCTTGAGGACGCCGAAATGGAAATCACCATGCCCCGCCTCGCCCTTGGGGACGGTAGGGTTCGGCTTGACAGGGGTGACAGGCTTCAAGGAGCGTTCATTCGGCGAGAAGAACACCTGGAGCGTGCTCTTGTCCCAGTCGACGATGACAGCAAAGTTGTGCCACGCCGCGTCACGGAACGGTGTTTTGTAAATCACATTGAGGGAGTGGTCCAGAATCTTGATGTAGCCCGCGTCCTTGGCGGGTAGGGGTCCTGTGGGGTTCGTAAAGGGCGACCCTACACACACGGCACGGCCGGGAAGGGGGAGTGGAAAAGAGGCGTATACAGCATTTCGACGACGTCAGTATTAGCATCCACCCCGGGTTCGATTTTGACATAAGGAAGGTGAACGCGAAAGGAAGGAATGAAATGAAATGAATAGAATAGAATGAACGAGCGATTGAACGGACGATTGGAGGAATGAATTGAATAGTGACCCAATGACCCAGTGACTGAATGAATGAATGTGCATGTACCCACCCAGCTGGACACCAAAGACATGCGACCCGTCCGAGGGCTCGATAAACACCACCTGATACTCATGTATCAAGTCCAAGGGCTTAATCGTCTCCATTAACATGCTAAAATGAAATGCCTTCCTCCCTGAGGAGATGATGGGCTTCAAGGCCGCTGCGCTACCGTTCCGCTGTGCGATGAGCTCCGTGCGGCGGAAGCCTGTTTGGGGTTGCCCGCTGCCCGGTTTGAAGACGGACGAGTTGCCGATGAAGACGCGCAGGGTTTGTTCTTTGGCGTAGGCGGGCCATGCGTGGTCTGGGTGGAGACGTTCGAGCCAGATGGGGGTCGCGGTAACGTCCTTGCCTACGAGGTGGGTGTACTAGGGGATTGCTTAGCCCCGAGCATTAATCAAAGTGAGCTTTAAATAACTCACAAGAGAGGCTGCCTTGCTCCCTTTGACCACACTGGGAGACTCTAACGTTAGCACCGTTCTAGACGCGAGCAGAGGACAGAGGACGTACGTCAAATAGGGATCAGCAGAGACGTCGAGCTGCAGGGGTGTATAGTCCAATGGAGCCCGACCATCCCAAATTATGGCACCCTGCGCTAGCCACACAGTCCCGAGGATAAGCGGTAGAGCAGCAGGAAGGAGGACCATATTGACAAGAGAATTGAGGAGGGGGAGGCAATTCCACGTCAGCGAAAGTCCACCCACATCCTTCTTCTTTCCCCGCTATATACTCCATGCTCCTGGAGGTGTGTGAACGTCGACAGTTGGCCTGCGTCGCCAGCGTGATCAGCAGTGCGGGCTGGAAAATCGTCGGACGAAGGCTGCCCATGCGGGGGATGTTTCTCGGGAACCTTTGATTAGAAAGGTTGGCTTGACCCTTCAATATGAGAGCATGGGTAGAACATAGGAGAGAAAGGTCGACAAGACGACGAATGAAAGGCCATAAGGTGGAATGTGGTGGCCAAGTGGCGGCGATAGTGGCGGTCGCCAGTGAGGATGACGAAGGTGGCTCGGCCGAGCCTCGAAACTTCATGATGTCAACTCGCTTACCAGCGGTTAGAGGCCATTGGTGTTCAACGTTCAACTCAGGTATTCACACAGGATTGGTTATTATGCTCGATCGTAGTTGATTGCAAGAAAGTGCTTGTACAGTAGAATACACATGTAGAGAGATGCTATGTGATGCGATGCCAAAAAGTGGATGAGTATGAACGAAAAAGATAATAATAATAAGTGCAAATGCAGAGGATGTGCAAGGGGGAATATATGCTGAAAGAGAGAGACGGATCATAGACAAGCATAAGAGCATAAAGAATAGGCTTATAAAGATCATGAGGAGAATGAATGAATGAAAGGCTTTACACCCTCTTGAACGACTGGATCACGAACTGAGGCTGGCCAGCCGCGACGTTGAATGCCTCGGTGATGACGTCCCAGGCAAGATCCAAAGTATCCCAAAGGCCATCGTCAAAGATCCCCAATGCACACGCGTTCTTCCAGACACCAGTGATGGCGATGACACGGAGCATGAGGCCCTGGTATGTGTTTGCGCGCCCCAGCTTGGTCGCGTAGTGGGGGATCATCTCCTTCTGGTCCTCCTCGAGGTTTTGGGGAGGCTTTTCGAGGAAAAGAGCTTGCAGCAGGTCGTAGCTGTTCTTGGTGTAGAGGTAGGTCATGAGAGGAACAAAGCACTCGGGTGCTGGAAGGGCCATGGAGCGGATGGGGAGGTTGATACGACCATCGGCGGATGCTGTGGGCTTCTCTTTGGGCTGCGCGAAAGGAGGTAGTCTGGAACAGTGGGCAGCCAAGAGAGCGTTGTGCACGGGGNTAAACGGTGACTTTGCGGGGGGATGGTCGATGGGGGAGCGGTGGCTGAATGCACGGCGGCGAGGTGGGAGGGGAGGATGCCGTGAGGGTTCTTCAAGAGAACCTCGGCAGACTCTGGAAGTGCATCTTTAGGGAGGTTCAAAGGGGCTGAGTAAAAGTTGTCGACCATCCTGTGAATATGAATCAGTGTCTGAGTCAAGGAGTGCACACCAGTTCGACTTACGATAGGCTGAGGGTCTCGAGTTTCTCGCGAATATATTCAGGCGCGATGTGTTCCCAGTCTGGGTCAATGGCAGCGAGGGCTGCTTGCGAGACTTCGGTGTAGTCTGGACGAGTAAGTTGAATGGGAATCTTGATCTCTTGCGTTGCTGGAGTCTCGTCTTTCATCTCGACCTCGGGTGTGCTGGCTTGTGATGGTTGTGGTACTCGGGCAACAGTGAAGGTGCAGAAGCGGGGNCGCCGCTGGGGAGCCAGGCTTGGTTTTCATCTGCTCCTTGCGCTTGGCTTGCTCAATGAGGTATTTCTGGGTGCGGTGGGACGGGGAGGGGTGGAATGTGCGAGTCCTGCGCTTCTTGCTGGCGTCCAGAGTTGTTCTGCCTTTGATGAGGATGGTTGGAGGGGTGTTCTCAGAGTCGACGAGGCCCCTGGTGAGCTTGTTGGATCGGAGGACGGACATTGCTGGAGAGGACGAGGGGCGGTAGGCGGGACTTGGTTGGAGAAGGAAACTGGCGGGATCTGCTGGAGAGGGCGTCCATAATATAGCGTCCTGGCGAGAAATTGGTGGGAGAGCCAATCCAACTCCTTTTTTGCCTTTTCGGGAACATGAACAGCACAAATTACCTTTTCCGGTAATATTGAAAACCAATCCATCTGCGATTGCTTCCCGTTTTTGCCTTCTTCGGATACGCGCCCACAAGGTTACATACCAATCACCGAGTACCCATTGTTCGTAAGAGCCTTCCCTTGTCGACCAGAATATTCGGTGGATTGGCAGCCAATCCGTCCTAGTCACCGAGAACAATGCTCTTGTCCAGTCAGTACGCCGTCGAGCCGCGCTACGATGGAAACTCTGGATTTCTGGATTGATTGCCATGAGAAACTGCAGCCAGCGTCCCCAGTCAGCAGACACCTCGGAACGTCTTCTCGGCAGGATGGCGCAAAGGCCACCCACAAAAAAANCTCTGATGCTGTGGGTTCTGGTGTTCGAACCTTGTAGTTCCAATACATTAGTCAAGATGTCATGAGGCAGGCGTCTTCCTATCCTGGACAGAATCACTGAGCTTGAGCGGCAGAGAAAGGGCATAGATAGAACTCCTGTGTTGATAGTTACCCACAGATCAGAGGATAAGGCGATGTTGGTGTAGAGGAACCGATGGTGGCATTTCATCAAACAGCCTTCTGTTGACCGGGCTACGGTACAAGTGAACTGCTTGTTGACGAGATATTCAGGATAGGCTGAAGAATCTCTTTAATAGGCATGATGGACCTGGGCCCAAAGAGTTCTTTCCAAGTTTATGTGGTCTTCCTAGTATCTTCGGATACGCCTTGCTGTTGGTGCACACAAGACTTAGAGTTCGTGACATTGCTGTGGGTCCCCATGAGGGTATATGAAGGTCTCCGTACTTGTACTTGGCAGACCGTCATATAATCATGGAGCTGGTGGTGGTCGCAGCGGAAAGAGTCCATGAGGGCGAGGAACGAGGGGACGATGATGAACCTAATTTAGCTTTAAACTCCGACACGATAGGATCTTATCTTATCAGGTAGTCGAAAAGTTTGGCTGCTTAGTATTATGTCGCAATTGTCTACTACTAAGCTTCGAACTGAACCCGAACCATGAGCTGGCTGCACTTTGTCATCATGCCTATTCCCTCTTCCCCTCCGCCAGATCCTCAGAATCCCGCCCATGCCCGCTACAGGCTTTGACTTCGCTGCATGGCCCCCACAGCTGACCCCAGAGCAGCTGCAGATTCTTGTGGGGAAAGCCACATCGAGAGCATTAGCTACAGGGCTGCTTTACTTGCCTCCCGGATACCCCTTGGACTCCCCACCACCCCAGGCAGCGATCCATGCCCCGTTGTCGCTCCTGCCAGCTCCATTCCCCAGGGAATCATTCAAGCTCGCCCAGGAGATCCAGTCGGTGTACAATAACCTTTACGCCCAGATCGCAATGGACACCCCGTTTCTGGACGAGGTAATGGGTGCCGAGAAAGGGGTCGGAAGGGTGGATGAATTTATTGGAGAGCTTTGGAGGGGCTGGAAAAAGCTCAGGGACAGTGGTCGCATCTCCCAAGTACGACACTCTATCCCATCCCAGACAGGAAGCTAACTTGAATCCCAGCCATTACATCTTGGTCTCTTCCGCTCGGACTACCTATATCATATGCCGGAAAATGGCTTACAAACCCTCAAACAAGTCGAATTCAACACGATCTCTGTATCGTTCGGCTGTTTATCCCAACGCATAGCAGAACTGCACAGGCACCTTCTGCTCTCTACATCCTACTTCGGCTCCTCCCCACATCTCAAGCCAGAGAACCTTCCGCAGAACGATACCATCGCCGGATTAGCAAGCGGTCTTGGAGCAGCTCATGCCGCCTACGTATCCACCGGAGGCAGCTCTACCTCCAAAATCCTATTCGTCATCCAACCCGGCGAACGGAACGTTTTCGACCAAAAATGGCTCGAGTACGAATTGCTCGAGAAACACAACATCCACGCTGTCAGACAAACTTTCGAAGAACTCATCACCTCCTCTTCCGTCGATCCCCAAACCTCCTTACTCACAGTCTCCCCCAAGAACTCGCCCGAGAAGGACATTGAAGTATCCGTGGTGTACTATCGCTCAGGGTACATGCCCAACGAATACCCTGCGCCCGAATACTACGAGACGCGTTTCCGCTTGGAATCCTCCAAAGCCATCAAGTGCCCCACGATCCCTCTGCAGCTCGCAGGGGGTAAAAAGGTCCAAGAAGTCCTCGGGAGAAAAGGCCTCGTAGAGAGGTTCCTCCCCGACCATCCTCAATCTCAGATTGACGATTTACGCAGAACGTTCATGGATATGTGGGGTCTCGACGAGGACTCACATTCAGCCGTGGGCGAGGTCGCCTCTTCACCTCCTCCCTCTGCTTCAGCCAAAGCTAACGGTGACGCTGCCTCGACGGAGCCGCTGGGCACACTCAAAGCGCGCAAGGAGTATGCGTCCCTCGTTCTCAAACCTCAACGAGAAGGGGGAGGTAATAATGTGTACAAAGAGGATATCCCGGCGTTCCTTGACGGCCTTGCGCCGCAGGAGCGCGAAGCGTGGATTGCGATGCGTCTTATAGAGGTCCCGAAAGGTGTCAAAGGGTGGTTGGTTCGTGCAGGGAGTCTCGACTTTGCAACTTCGACTCCAAGTGAGAGAGCTGTGCAAGCAGAGATCGTGAGCGAGCTGGGTATYTTCGGTTGGGCACTGTTTGGGGAGGGCAAGGTTGTCGGTGAAGAAGAGGTTGGTTGGTTGGTTAGAACCAAGGGCAAGGACAGCAATGAGGGTGGTGTTGCTACTGGGTTTAGTGTTCTCGATTCTGTGCTTTTGGTCTGATTTYGGCGTATCCTYAGAAGTAAATTCCCGAATGTAACATTATCCCTATGTAACGTCTRCATAGAGAGRAACAGGTGGTATCRTGCCAGTGTGAAGTAGTAGACATCAACCCGTGTAGAAATCTAGAGCTCGTCTAGAGCAATAATGACYAGCACTCAGTACTCATGCTTTTGATCTCTTGACCAGTTTCTTTTTCTCGGCTTTGGGCATYTTATTCTTCCGCTTCTCCCTTGCCTGTTCTTTCACTGCCTTCTTCCGCTCCTGAAGAAAGGACGRTCAGAGATTCCCTGCTTCCTGCTATAAGAATTYCAGAACTGTACTCACCTTCTTCGCGTCTTTGTCTTCGTGTTTGTGTCCCCGAGGCGTACGCTCGACGAACCCATCCTTCGCATTCTCCTCCTGTANATCGTCCTCATCGGAATCTTCCCCATCTTCCCCGCTTTCNTCAGCAACGTCGGCTTCTCGACTCTCTGAAGGTAGGTCAACCTTACGGNCTTCCTTGGCTCCTGAAGCTGAATCCGGTGATACCACGCCGATGGTATCAGCATAGATTAGATTCTTCCCCTCCCCTCTCGCAACCTTCTCTACGTCTCTCTCCGGGTCGTAAACCTCGTTCAAGTTTCGTGGGATGAAGGACTTCATAAACACGGAATCTTCATGYGCGTCGTCTTCTTGTTTCTTGGAAGAANNGGAAGGAGACCTGGCGCTTTCATCAAGGGATTNATCCTGCTCGGCGAGTTCCTCTTCTTCTTCACCACGAGCTGCCTTTTCCTCCAACCACCTYTTCAGCACATCTTCGTCAGACCCTTCTGGGTTCTCGCTRAGCTTCTCCTTRGTCACRAACTCGAATGTCTTTCGGAGACCGAGGGTYGTTACCCCTCCTCTRCCGAAGAATTCTTCGACGTTGGAGAGGTCGCTYCGTAAAAAGTCGAATGCGGACGGATGGTCGTGCTCGACGCTCTGCGACACATCGATGATCCAGAGTGCACCGTYGTGATAGAGGATGTTGTATTCTGAGAGATCGGCGTGGACGAGGTGGCAGGTGTGGAACATGGTTCGGACGGTGCAGACCAGAGAATTGTAGAGTGGTGTTAANTGCTCNGTTGTCAGACCGGCGTCTTTNAGCCGGGGAGAAGCCCTGAAAGCATAGCAAACGCTGGTCAAAAANTGTACCTNTNATAAGCAGGAGACGNACTNACCAGCCCTCGTTTCCAACGAAGGTCATGACCAATACGTTCTCCTTTACTTCCACAGGGTCTGGGCAATCGATACCAGCAGCTCGAAGCCTTTTCAGATTTCGCATCTCCTTCTCTGCCCATAGCCGCACCATCTTGCGCGGATTCCGTGAGTATCCACGACGGAATCGGTATTCGCCTGTAACGTACTTGGAACGGTCCTTGAAAACCAGAATCGAGGTCTTGTAGATTTTCAGTGCCAAGTGCGTTTTTGTTGGCGTCAGAGCATGGTAGACGTTGGCCTATAATCATGATTYCATTAGCCAGTGTCTCTATGTGGATTATTGGAGAAATAATCGTACCTCTTTTCCGGTGCTAACACATCCGTTGACCTCGTCGAGTAGTCCCCTCCCGATCATTTTGAACAGGATCAAGCGTGTTCTTGGATCCAGGACTTGCTCGTTCGTCGCTCGATCGCTCTTGTCCTTCAGATTGGCATGAGCACTAGGGCCTTTCCGATTTACTCCAACACCCAAAGCTTGGTATGGTGTATCGATAGCGGCGAGTTTGGAAGTATATTTCTTGGCATAAGCCTCGAGCTGGCTCATCGTCCTATCCTTGACCGTCACGCTTGGAAGCGAAGTAGTCGTAGCCTGAGTCGACTTTGCRGCTGTGACAGCCTTGGGAAGGTTTACAGCAGGTAGAGCAGCGACTGACTCTCGCTGATTGATAGCTGAGGTGACGCCCTGTGCRTTCCCTGTGCGTACAGCAACATGCTGTCGAAGTCGATTGTATTGTTTGGTAAAATCTAGGGAGTTACGGTGTAAGAGCACTGTTGAATACAGAGGGAAAACGCTCACCTCGTTCGGCTATTTCCCAATCTTCGTCCTCAACACGAGTATCGTCGTAAAACTCGTCTTCATCGAGCAAGCTGTCCCCATCATCWTCTTCCTCGTCCGAGGATGGTGGCCAGTCTAAATTTTGGGCTTCTCCGTGATCTTGAGCGGTGTCGATGTAGGCTACGTTTCCTCGCGGATCGTGACCTTCAGGTGCATCGTCGAATTGACCTGGTGCTATGTCGTCAATGGAGGCCATAATTCTGACTGGGCTAAGGAGGAAAGGTGATGAAAGTTTCTGAACATCGAACAGAAGATAAGATGAAATCAAGAGGTGTGGCTGTGTGATAAGATCCAGAACAACAYTGGCAGTTGATGTCATCGCCAACGACCGACTTGCCAGCCGACCACCACGACCGGATGGAGAATCTTCGCCGTCGYGTACCATTCAAGCAGGATGAAGGTGAACTCGAAGACCAGGAGAGGGTTCTCGACGAACAAGGTACTTGATTCTCCCCAAATTGGCTATTCACTCGGTCGAACTGGGATTGTAGAGCAAGAKGCGGTCGTCGAGAAGCTGCGGACGGCAAATACCCATGCCAATACACAATACCAATTTATGATTCAAGTATTGCTGGGAYTATCTATGGCAGCGTGCGTATCACYATTCTTTGAGTCTACCGAATGAAACGCTTATGGAATTCTAGTCAAATATTGTATCTCTTCACCCCAAGTAAACGGACCCCTTTGGARAACATCTTCCCTGTGTCGAGTCCTTCAGACTCTCCTCTGCCCCTCTCCATMATTCTGACTCTCATATACATTKTCATGCACGTCAACCTCCTGCTACTGTGCCGYTCRCCKCTGTTCAATATTCTCTTCATCGAGCTAGTSAAGCCCCTTCCCTTCGACATTACCTACGCMATGTCGGCTGTGGGCCCGGCTTTGTCGCTCTTCCTTCAAAAGCCTTGGCAAACCACAGTCTGGTGGTGCTTCAATCCCTTGATTGTCTTCATAACGCAAACAGTTGTGGAGGCTATTGAAGCTGGGAATAACAGTGTGGCAGAACTCGAGGGAATGAAATACACGGCACCTGGAGCATGAGGCTTGCATGCATGGCCTGAAACACCAAATACAAACTATTTATTACACCAATCTGGTGTATCACSGTCTGTGAGTCCATTTTCTCGTCTGGCTAAACGTTCGTTGAACCGTCTTTCATGAAAGGAAAGGCTCTGCGCAAATGCCAAGTGGGTGCAACGATGGTGCATCGCCTGGCCACGGTTNNG
>JANBPK010000733.1:0-72532 GCA_027579435.1 Candolleomyces eurysporus | reverse complement strand
GNGNTTCTCAGCAGAGAAGGTCCGACTCCATACGCTGCCAACGGTAACTTGGAGGCCTTTGAACATAGGATTTATGTCGTGTCCATTGGGTGGGATGCTGAGTTTCTCCACCTCACCCCNATGGAATCTTCTAGYATGTCAARGTCTACGATATGNANNNNAGCTCNCCAAAGTATKTAGCTATGATTANNNCTTGGCTCRAGCCAGYCGTTACTGRGAGTGRGGGTGTCCTTAGGTGCCAATACCTTTCACTACCTCATTCAATTTTCTACTGCCCCATCGGACCGACACCAGGTTCGAGTCTAGATTACTTCCACMATTCCATCACTCCGATTATTTTTTTTTTAGATTTTTGTCGTATTTTTGAGGACATACTAGCGATGACGTAATACSGTCCAGGAATGCTATCTCTCTTTCATCGACTGGCTTACTCGAGGCCATTRCTTCGTTTCTCTCCATCTGTGCCCCGCATGAGCGCCTTCGTCACAACCCACAGCCAACCGCCTACCAAGTAYTTGACAGCAGATGTARCTATTCGCTGGCATTCTACGCCARACATCGGCGCCTAATCGTTCTGTGATTYYACTTACACCAGGAACTGGCTGCAATAATCAAGAGTAGCGATAAAGTGGCCCAAAAGGACTACCTCGTCGTGGACGTTCGAGACGACGATTTCGCTGGAGGAAACATTGTCGGATGCCACAACCAGCCTTCCGGCAAGTTCATGCTGCACGTTCACGATCTGGCACGAAAGACGAAGGACGTCCCGCTCGTCATCTTTCACTGTGCACTCTCTCAGGTTCGGTATGTRTTCCTTTRCATGTSATGTTTACTACCYRCTTTTGCTCACTKGACATTGTCTGGGTGTGKACAGAGGTCCCAAAGCTGCTCGGGTTCGTTNGCTTTTTGGRATCGYCRGAYAGCGTARCTGAATTCGACCACCCAGATATACGACGAGACCAGACGGAATCTGTTCCCTGAGGATTCTTACGAGATTGCAGTACTTCGGGAAGGGTTTACAGGRTTCCAAGCTAAGTACAAGGTATGCCCAACCTTCCAGAAGCCCATGAGCCACTCTAATGCCAATGCCCAGGACGACCCTGTGCTCGTAGAGAAATGGGAGGCCGAATACTGGAGCACCGATTATTGAGTGCCGAACACGAGAGGCCAGCCTTCCCGCCTGCTTGGCTAGCCATGCTGGTTGATCCATCTCAGGAGAAGTTTGAGTCGAGRGTTTGYATAGGGATAGATAGAGTGGGGCTGTAGGTCTATTTGGATTCCTGGGCGTCGGGTGCTTTGGCTTTCCTTTGAGGCATTGCTTCGATTATTTGCTCCACCTTCCTTCGCTCCTCGTATATCTGCTTCTGACAAATATGCCTGTAATCCCGAGTTGTATTGAGACGTTCTCCATTATTATACACGGAATTTGACGCACCATGAACCAAGTGAAATCAGAGCAAAGGTACCAACTGCCCAATTACCCGCAACGAGAGGGCCTGCACACAAKRGTTWNATCTAACTGTGGGTATACATGATAGGTGGCACGCACCAGCRGATAGACCTCGAATCACACCAATTGCGAAACCTCCAGAGATCCCATACAATAAACTATTACGTGCACAAGGCACCTCCGTTATATGACGAGCACTCTGTTCTCGCGTGTTACTGGARTGTCACGGGARGCATATGAAGGAAGCTCACCTGAATGGAATCATAGGCAAGATTTCCTGTTGCCGGCGGAAGCCTTGAGGGCAGTGGAGTAACCTGGCTAGGCGGCCGTTCGCTCGAATTCGAATCGGATGGCGGAGAGGACATGCTTCAAGCTGCTCAGCGCATAATTGCCAGCAAAATTCCTCAGAAATAATCGTGGGAGACTGCCAAAATGGATGGGTCTGGGCGCTTAAAGACTGCACCGGCCCGGGGTATTCATTTTCGGGAAGGCGTCATGCGTGCGCTGCAACGCGGATGCGCCTGGCGGGGCGACATCCGTTCCACGAGCGCGCCGAGCCACATGGGTTAGTTTGCGTAGCGCTATCGGAGATGGAGATCTCGGGATTGCTGAGGTCGTTTCTCTTCACAAGCCTTACCAAACCTTACTAAATCACCACTCGGAATTCATTGTCTCTCTCGAGTCACAGCGRTGAGYYTCCGCGAATGCGCTATATAATGGCTGACGCGGCACAGCTGTACACAGGGTTACGCGGGGCTGGGCAGTGAAATGTGAAAGTTGGGAGATCGGAGCTCGATGCTGATCCCCTACCACCCTCCCATCGGGGTAAAAAACAGTCTGATCCTCCCGCTCTAGAAAGTGATTTATGGCATCGGACCACTAATCGCTACATTGTATCCTCCGCATAGAGATTCGCTAGTAGTTGTGCCACGATTAGAAATACACGAGATACTTTTAAAAGACAAAGAGGAGAGTGTGACCCATACAGTACGTGTAGACCCACACAAAATGAAAAATCGCATCTACTAGAAGCACGCACTGCCCAACCTGACAGGCAATTCCACCACTTCAAGAATCCGTCACACACCCATGGCTGGCATCTGTCACAAGCTTAGCATACTTGTACAGGGTACCACTAGACACYTTCAGGGGCGGTGCGTCCCATTCAGCTCTTCTCCGCGCCAACTCCTCTTCGGACAGGGCAACGTCCAAAGTGTTCTTGACAGCGTCAATAGAGATGACATCGCCATCCCTGACGAGCGCAAGAGGTCCGCCGACTTGCGCTTCAGGTACGACATGTCCGACAACGAACCCATGGGATCTGAAACAAAGCGGCATTAGCACGGATAGAAGCTAATGTCGGTAACCAAGCGGAAGAACGAAGTGTTGAATTGAAAGGGTAAAAGTGAAAAAGTCGGGGTAAATGCCCCGAGGCGAGGGGTAAGAGCGGAATGGAAGAAAACAGCGAGCCGCTCGCTGGCTWTAGTCTAGCGGAAAGGACGAAGAAAGACCCCAGGTTGCTTTGGACGGATTCTCTTTCATGCGCCAGACACTTGTTACGGGAAGGAAAAATAAAGAACAAAGGGAGAAGCAGGCGAAGCGCAGATGATCATCTGCCATGAGAGCTTGCCCGGTCCATATTCTCTCAACAAGGGTAGCCATGTAAACCTTGACCACCAAAAAAGCTATCTAATCAAGATGCAAAAAGCACTCACCCTCCGCTAAATCGTCCGTCTGTCAGACAGGCCACATCCAAACCCAATCCAGCGCCCATGATCAAACTCGTGGGCTTTAGCATCTCGGGCATACCTATGGAAAGAAGTGACAATCACTGGTTAGCATCGAATTCACCCCCGAGTCAATAACCCAAAATTCTGGGTCCGAGGCAAACACCAAAAAGGAGAGTTACGGCAAAAAAGATGGCAACGATGGGAAAAAGGTCAAGAGGCATGAAGCACAAACAGACGGTGGCGCGCCAGAAGAGCCAATGTGAGTTGTATGAAACAGCAAGTGAATTGCAGAATTAACCGCATGCCGTGGCTCGGGGGATATAGGTATCAGCGCGAAGATTTGGTGAAACCCACATCCCGTGGCCTTTGCTTCCGTTGACCCCTGTTTCCCATTCTAGGGTTTGTTTACACCAAGGGCGAGAAGACTCCCCACCGCCGAAAAGATAGATAGATGGTCGTCTTGGAAGAAGAGAAGAAGAAAAGGGCTCACCAGGTCCACCCACAGGCCCGAGGTATCGCAGGATGACAACAGTCTTTTCGCCCTTCTTGAAACTTCCAGACTCAACGGCCTTGACAAAGGCATCTTCAGTATCGAAGACACGCGCTTTACCGACAAATCCGAGCCCCTCTTTCCCTGTAATCTTGGCGACGGCACCACCGGGAGCAAGATTTCCCTTCAATATCCTGTCATCGAATTTTGGTCAGTTGACTGCCTCGCGACGCGGAACAAAAAGCCAATGCCAGCTAAAAGCCGCCTATCGGACTAAGTGACAATGGTCGAATATGAAAAGTGGGGCATATGTCGCACTTATTCGAAGTGCGGGATACGTGATTGGGGATGCATAACGGATGTGGGTGTGACGGAACTGTGATGGTGTAAAACAGGGGGACAGGATAAGATATGGGGTCGATTTTCCATTTGCAGAATGGAAGGGATGAGGGTGGGTAGATGCTGGGGAAAGTGAAGAAACGCAAAGGGGGCAAAAGCCGGAGGAGGTCCGTAGACCGATACATCCGGGCAAAAAAAGTAATAGAAATGTTTTTACTCACCGAATGTGTCCAGTTTCTTTGATAGGTTGGTCAAGGGGTCGGATGACGTCCTGTGTCCGGAAGTCGAGTTCGCCGTACTTTTGTACCCATCTGTCCAAATTCTCGCCGAGAGTGAGTCCAGTCACCGTCATGTTGTTGCCATCGATCAAATTATTCTTGAGCAGGAAGTGAAGAATTTCTGTTTGGAAAAGTCATGGGCAGTTAGTATCGCAGATGTGGTAAGAATGACGCTTAAACAGGGAAAACGTGAAATTAAATGGAACCCTGCCACGGAGTGTACAGGGTCCAGTGAATTATGAAAACCTCGCGAGAACATACACGTGGCATGACATGCATCCAGGTATTCACTTCTGCCCGACAATGGACGGCAACGAACTTGGGCAAATTATGGGACTTACTGGGAATGCCACCAATCTTGTACACATCTTCCATGACATATTTACCGCTCGGTTTAAGGTCAGCCAAGAAGGGTATTCGGTCTGAGACTGTTTGGAAGGCATCAACGTCCAAATTAATACCAACGGAGTGCGCAATCGCAATAAGATGGAGGACAGCATTGGTAGAACCTCCAAGAATCATGGTCAAAACCTGTGGAAGACGGTTAGGCCAAAAAAATGACGCTACGGAAGCAATTAAAACTCGCCATGGCATTCTCGAACGCTGAGCGAGTCATGATATCCCGAGGAAGAATGTTTTTTTCCAGGAGATTGCGCATGACACCTCCGATAGATGCACACTCTTCATGCTTCTCTTTCGATTCCGCTGGGAATGAAGAAGACCCTGGGAGCGTCATGCCCAGCGCCTCTGCTGCGCTAGCCATAGTGTTGGCAGTGTACATCTAAAGAAGTGTTGTTCGGTTAACCGCACAAAATCGCCGGAGCAGGAATGAACGCGACGTACACCACCACACGCGCCGGGGCCTGGACATGAGTTGCGAACGGTGTCGTAGCGCTCCTTCTCAGCGTCAGGTGTTTTGCCGTCTTGCAGGTATTTTCCGTACGACTGGAAAGCAGAGACAATATCCAATTGAGGTTGGCCCTCACACGAACCCGGCCGGATAGTACCCCCGTATAGCATGAGACCAGGACGGTTGAGTCGACCAACTATGGGCAATTCCGGTCAATACATTGCAACGGTCAAAGGAAGGGGAATTGGATCGAGTTGGAGCGGAAGTGGGAACAAGGAAACAGCAATTACTTACGAGCCATGAGAACTCCAGGCATGTTTTTATCACAGCCAGGAATGGTGACCATGCCGTCCAGATGGTGGCCGCCAGCAGCAGTCTCAACCTGGTCTGCAATCAGGTCGCGAGACTGCAAGGAGTACCGCATTCCTCCAGTACCCATGCTGATACCGTCACTGACTCCGACAGTACCGAACTGGTAGCCAATGAGACCAGCGTCTACCAGCGAGGCTTTGACTTCTTGTCCCAAACCAAGAAGGTGTTTGTTGCATCTAGTTCCATGTATGAGAACTTGTTGCAGTGAAAACAGGCCAAGGGTGCTCACGGGTTGCCTTCGTACCTAGAATGGAGTCAGAATTCCGAATTCGAGGTGAAACGAGTGGGAGAATGAGAGCGTACCAGACACTAGCCACGCCCACCATTGCCTTGTTGAAATCTTCGTCACTGGTGATACCGTCGGTTGCATAGAGCATCGCCTGAACACTGGTGTGAGTACCCATCCACTACCGTCTGGCTGGAACCTACCTGGCTAGCACCTTGGTCTTTGGGCTGGGTGACGATCCTGCTGTAGCGATTCATAACTGGTTTGTCATGGCTCCTGGCGGTCGTCGAGAACGTCCTCGACGACCTCAGCCATACGTTACGGGTGGTACGGGACTGGAGCATGGTGAGTGCGAATCCCTAAGCGCGTATTGGACGCGACCTGCAGTCGTCGGACTGAGATTTTTCGTGTGGGCTGTTCGGCCCCGAATCCCGATGGTCCGGGACGGGAAAAACAATGGGGCAGGAATTGATCTATTGATCCGCCATCGCCGAGCGCTCCTGTTGATTGCCCCGCCCGGCGCCAAACAASCTTTTGACGGGCTTTGACCATTGCGTAAATTGGCCCCGCCTATGCGAACGGCAAAGGCTAATATATCAAGAGGCATGAATGCAGAAAGCATGAACTGCTGGGCAACGGTAGCATCGAATGCGCTCCGTGCTTATCATCGGAAACTACGATTCTGGTCAGAATATGATTACATATTGCATCAGGGACTCCGGCTTTTTCTGTGTCGGAGCTGAATTGTGGGCAAGTAGGAGACCGGGACAGGCCTCGTTGCCACGCCTGTTCGCAAGGACGGAGGCTTGGATTGCAGCGCAAGTGGGTCCGAAGGCGTGGCGAGGCCCATATGCCCATATCCGGGGAATAATAGGAGAGGACGCGGACGCACAACGACCCTGTGTTCCTCGTTTTCTTGTCACGACAGGGAGAGTCGGGCAGAAAATCGATGGACTTGATATTGCTTAAATAATTGCGGAAGTAATGTGTATGTGGATGGATAAATTTCCTCCGCGTCCCATGTCGATCGTTCCGTCGTGCTCATTTTTCGCTTTTGCTCCAGCCCACGCTTCATGGCTCTCTTTCCCAACGATGCCTTCCTCCTCCGACGATGATTCCCTCTCCAGCTCCCTCCCAAAGAGTCTGCGCCGCCATCTCTACACCGCGCCCCGCCAGCCCCTCGACGATCCGCCCCTGCGACGCGCCCCTCCAGACGATCCCATTCCGCCTCTCGATAGGCTTCCTCCGCCCTCCGCTGCTTCTTTAATAGATTTGGCAGGTGCACCTGTCCATCAAACGGCAATCTCGACGCAGAGGCCTATATACAGTGATCCAGTGTTTCACACATCACGCTCCTCCAGCCTCTCCAGGATCGTAAACCCCCCAACGCGCGACGATGCACAGACTCGTCGCTGGCGTGAGGGAGAGCCGGGTCCATCTAACCTCGATTTTTCACCTAGGACGTCGCGCGATCCCAGTGCGTGGCGGCAGCCGAAACACGAGGCTACCCAGACCGCGCTACCACCTCTCAGTGCTGACCGGCCCACTGCCTGGCAGCCTGCTCGGAATTCTTGGCCAGATCTGGTGGACTCGAGATCTCCCTTTTCATACCACGATGCTCCGCGAAACGATAGTTTTCGTGCAGGCCGCGATCCTCAGAGGTCACCACCCCCTCTTGACCACCGCTTGGAAAGCTCGTTCGGTGAAACACGTCCTATCGATTTCCCGCGACGTCCTGGCACCCTGTCGCCTTTGCTAGCGCATCCAACTGCGTCCCCATACCGTGAGGTTTCAGCGATTCGATTTTTTACTCTGATTACTCAGAGTTTCTTTGCAGACATGACTTCATCGTATTCAGCCCCTGCCAGCTCTTCTTATACCTCGCTGTTCCACGCGTCAAGCTCCGTGGAGGAGAAGCCGCGATTTTACCCGTCGTCCTCGAGGGTCGACAACTATACCCTTCCGCCACCCTCCAACTCCCCTTCTCCGTCTAACATCCAGCCCAGAGTGAGCCCGAAGTTGCCCTATTCAGACACGAATCCGAATGCGCACAGTGACGCAAGCAGCCATACTCAGAAACGGACCAAAACCCCGGTAGCCTGCGAATTTTGTCGAGGTCAGTTTCCAAATCAGTCATCTCTCCATATCAGTCTCTCATGGCGTCCTCAAGGTCGCAAACTGAAATGCGACGGCGAGAAACCACGGTGCAAGAACTGTTTCGAGCGACGATTTGAATGCAAATACCCGACCTTCCAGAGACGGCGTGGGCCGGGCAAGGCGCCCAAGGGAAGTCGTGCCCGGAAGCGCGCAGCAGCACTGGCGTCTGTCGGTGGCYCACACCCGTCCCCCGGCAAAGAACCAGAGGCAAGCACATCGGGAATCCATATGCAGGCGACACCCACAGATCGATCCTCACATGAGCTGGAGGCGCTGGCGCCAGAGGTCCGGCAATACACCTCTGTCATCAACCTGGACCGATACACCTTTGAACCTCCGGCGGAAGCTCCGCAATATCCGTCTCTGCATATTCCGGGCCCAGCAGAATCCAGGAGATGGACCCCCCGAAGTAGGGAAACAAGCTCAGAAGATCGGTCGGATGCAGAAGACATGAATAGGAATCCCCGATAGCTGTGACCACGGATCACAAGGTGATCACGGCGCATTTCACGCTATCAGGTTCTTTCCTAAAGGAAGCAGCCCCTGCAAAGCCCGGGGACGACCGACGAGAGTCTCGAGCCCGATAGCGGGTGAGGAAGACAGAATGGGGTGAGAATGACGAGAAGAAGGAAGACACGAGCATCCCAACGAGGCAGTGGCTGACGGACGACTGACGGACGGGAGGACCAGGCCGTGCAGGATCGATTTCGGAGAGTGCAAGGCTGCTCCCCGCACTGAGTTCTCACCGTCCGAGAATGACAGATGCCCTGAGGCTTCCTTGTTACGTCTGTTGTTGCTATCCACCCTCGTTAGGATCTTACGTGCGCACTCCGGGCGCATGCCCACGACTCCCACGATATTGTACAGTATAATGCGTGCCCTGGGGCACTGGCGAAGAAATGGACGGGCGATAATGTGTAAAGCTAGTATATTTTGTGATATATCAGTATAATAGGGGAAGCAGAATAGAGGGTGGCGGAGGAGGCATGATTTGGACCTTGATTTGTTCCGATTGGCTCGGTGGGAATAGATTCGGTTCTTCGCATCAGAGGTTTTCGAAATCACCGCTCTTCGTTTACTGCGCCAGACCGTCTGTCTGCTTTTTCCCTCTCCAGGCCTGTCACTGGCAGCAGCCTGAGCCCGTCGTGNCCCCACAGCGACCATGAACTCTGCAGACCATCGGATCCGTCTCGACGACCCCGAACGCGCTGCCCAGCCATCGTCTGCGGGGTATCCAGGCAATCCCCATGCCGGGAACGGTCATGAGGCCCCAGGTAAGCTGCGAGCCCCTTCTTCTCCTTTTCCTGCTCATGCTCCCCGTGTTNCCCCCCGTCCCGTCCAGCAGATGGCGCCCGGCCAGAGTTCACCCTCCTCGTCGCTGGCTGTCGCGGTGGTGAGTCCTCCTTTCCACCACGCCCCGCTCGGTGCCCCGCGCGGGGTGCCCAGACATACCTAATATTCCCCGTTTGCTCTCGGATCACAGGCAAGACCAGTTTCCTCCGCCTCCTCCTCGATACCTGCAACATCTCCCCCCAATGTCTCCAAGGACCAGCTCACATCCATCGCCAAGTTCGTCCAGGGCTGTGGCAGCCACACGTCCTACATCCGCTCGGCGACCATCGACGTCGAGGTGGACACTGACGACGGTGCCAAGCCGCTGGGTCTCACCCTCGTTGACACGCCGTCCCTGGACTTTTCGGACGACCAGGCTGCAGAACGGTTGATGCTGGACACTCTTCACCATGTGGATTCGCGTTTCGCAGAGGGTATCGGCCTGCCGGAGGTAAGCGCTCGCCGTTGTCTGTTATCACGCAGTACGACTGATACCACATCCCTCTCTCGCAGGGCCGCAAAAATCCTGGCTTCCGCTATGTCCACCTGTATGTCGCGCACCCCCATTGATCCCATATATTCCGTATTCTAATTAATCTCGCTAGTTGTATCTACTTCCTGGACCCTGACCAAATCGTGCCACCTTCGGTCCCGGGACCCCCAGCTCCGGTCGTACCTCGAACGCGCAATGGCAGCTTTTCCCAACCCGACCAGGAGCCCGTCATTCTTGAACCGCCTGTTGCTACCAACCCGCTCCTTTTCCGCGCCGCCCTGCCAAAACTTGACATTGCTGCGATTCGCCGTTTGTCCGGCAGAGTCAACGTACTGCCCGTCATCGCTCGCGCGGACCTTCTTTCAAATGACCGCCTGGCGGCCGTCAAGGTAGCCATTCGCCGTGACCTTGCAGAGGCAGGCATTGGGTTTGGCATTTTCGACATGGATGGTCAATACGGGATCCCACAACACCCGGATGAAAGGGTCGAGNCCCCCCAATGGCTATGCTAATCACACTAACGGGACATCAGCACCTAACAGCAACTCGCCCCCTACTTCCCCTGTCGCCCCGGCCATATTACGACTCCCTTACGCGCTTATATCCCCCGACATGTACTCCCATAGTGATGGGGTCCCTCGAAGGCCTCCTTCCCGGCACGAGCTCATTCAACAGTATAGCCCCCCTCAACAATACCCACCCCCTTCCAAACTTGCTCGAGGGAAATTCATTCGAAGCTACCGGTGGGGCATCGTGGATGTGCTGGACCCAGCTCACAGTGACTTCCTGTCGCTCAGATCTGCGATATTTCATCACATGGATGTAAGCATCTCATCTTCTTTCTCCGTTCTATGGGTGATCGCAACAATACTAATGATTCCATTTCCATGGACAGACTTTGCAGAAATACACGAGGGAATACCTATTCGAGAAGTTCAAAGCGGAATTTGGTCCCCACCATCCCCCTAGTTCACGTCATTCCGTTGCACAGGTTCCTCACGTCATGGGACCAATGGCTTCCGGCTCGCGCCCTATATTAGCCATTGACACGACCACCCAGCCCACTCACCGACACCCCATTGGCATATCGACTCACCCCCAAGACCTTCGCACAGGTTCTCGCCCCATGAACGATAACGGTAACGCGAGTGGATCAGTCAAGTCCTCGGGTCCAAGTAAGTTCCCGCGCTTCCTTTCTCCTGACTCCATTCAATTTATTGGCTTTGTTTAGGAACGACCAAGCAACGAACGAAGAAAATAACCGTCGCTTGTAACTTCTGCCGATGTAAGCCCGTCTTTTATGCCCCGCTTTGTATTGTCTCTCACCAGATTCCATAGCGAGAAAGCTAAAATGTGATGGGGGTCGTCCTGCATGTGCACAGTGTTTGAAGAGGAGTAACCCTTGTGATTATATGCCCCAGAACAAACGGAGGGGTACCATATCTAGGACCCAGCGGCCCAAGGGTGAAGAAAGTGAAAGCGAGAGTGGAGATGAACGCTCGCCAGAGCCCTCAGCTTCCCCCGAGGTCTCGTCCCAGTCCATCTCCCGGCGAAGCTCCAATGTCGATAAACTTCATCCAGACGGCTATCACCCACCTGGTGGGCTTCCTCCTATGAGCGACCGTCGCGATCCTTATCCAAAGTCTGTTGGTGGCCCAAGCGGTGTGCATCCTGCAGGCCCGGTCTCACCTCCACAGCCTCCACCTTCCTCTAATGCTCAGTATCAGCCCCACAAGATGGTTCGCAACTCTGAGCCCCACGCGTATTACCCGGATCACGAGCTTCCCCATATTACTACGCTCCTTCCAGACCAGCCACCGACACCGGGCCCTATGTCTGCGCCTAACAGCAGTCTTGCGCTCGCGCCTCTCCGCCCAACCAACGATCAGCCGTCAACTTTAAGGAAGCGTTCGGCTACCGTTCCAGGCAAGAGCACTAGAGGCCCGGGAAGTTCTGGACCAAAAGTGGTTGCGTGCAACTTCTGCAGAGGTGTGTAGTGAGCTTCTATTTTACAATGTTCTTATTGAATTGAACCCGTCCTCCGTCCAGCACGCAAGACAAAATGTGATGGCGCACACCCAGCGTGTGCTAGCTGCGCCCGACGGCAACTGGCTTGCAATTATGTTCACGACTCAAACGGGCCTGGCCCCAAGAAAAGGCGAGCTTCGACATCGAAGGCCAACGCCGACTCTCCTGGATCACTTTCTCCTCCGTCATCTCGCATGATCCCGACGCCGTCGACCGGCGGTCTTGACCTTGGGAGGGAGATTGGGCATCGCCTTGACAACGATATAGATTTGAAAAGGCCAGGGGACCACTCCGGATCCGAGATGAGTCGAGTGGCGAAGAAAATGAGAATGGAGGAAACGCTCTCCATTGCTCAGTGAATAGGTATACCCAACATTTTTCGAATTCATACCTTGTCCTCATGTTATCACCCATTGTTTTCCCTTCACGTCCTCTCTCATCTGTGCCATTTGTCTCCGTCCACCATTGTAGAATTACGTTCCCTGATCCTTTATCTCCTTTCTTTCTTTCTGTCATCATTCACGCTCATTCATTTGCCGTGCTCACATTATTCGGTCTCCCTATCTGTCCAAACTCATGCTGTCCTTGAAGAATGTTCTGTCTACCTCTATTGCTTGCTCCCGGCCGGAGCCTCGATGGCCCAGTGTTACCCTCTTTGCTTTTCTCCTTTTTTCTAGTCTCCATGTTTTGTCATTCATGCGGGTTTTGGGCTTTTTCGAATAGCTAGCTATTATTTTTTGCATATAGCGGTAGAAGATACTGCAACCTCGTGTAACCTTGATCAAATGAAACTGAATTTGTTGGTATGAGAATCCGGGGAGCCTGTGTATTTTTGTTTTGATGTGGCTCGGTGGCTTTGGTGGGCGTCCCAAATGGACCGATGAAATTCATTGGTTGGTTTCTTTTGTGCATTTGCCAGACTCGGTGGCAGGCAATTGGCAGCATCGACGACTCTGTGCGCTTAACGGCCGTCAGAGTGCACCTGGCTTTTCTCTCTTTTCGTTATTCTCCCGCTTTTTCGCTTTCATTTCGCTTTCGTTTTTGCTTCCCGGGCTAGCCTGCAAGTTGTCGCGTCATGTTTTCGTTTCGCCGCAAGTCAAAGAAGGCCGCTTCTGAGCCAGCTATACGGACCTCGCCCTCGCTTCCGACGCTCAACAGCCAAGGTATCCCGTGGCCTGAAGATCTCGTCGACATCACGGCAATAAGAGAGGTCGCTCCTGAAGCTGAGGAGGAAAAACACCATGGTGGCGCCAAAGTCTCCCTCCAGGCCGACCGCACTCCGATACCCTTTCACAAACCCTTTCGACCCTCGGAAAGCAGTGGACGCCCTTCAGAAAGTGGCACCGGCTCGATTTCCGCATTGTATATGACGGCTGGTGGACCGCCGACTTTCGAACCCAAGAGGTCTTCGACAACCGCTTCTCTGGCTGGCAGGTACAGTCAGAGGCGAGCCCGCGTCCCACCGACATTCAATCTCATGGTAAGCGAGTCTACCCGCTGTGGCATCGCGTGTTGGAGATATAACGCGTTCAACAGGTTGCANGGGGGGAAAGGAACGGGCAAAACGTCACTACTTCGTTTGCTGCTGGAAACGGCGGATATATCCCCAGCGGCGACTGTGGACCAGAAGGCGGCGCTGGAGAGCTTTTTGAAGGGGACGACCAAACCTACTCAGGCTATCCAGACGGCGTGCGTGGAGATTTCCGAGTCCCGTTTTGACCGAATCTTGTTTTCCGTCATCGATACCCCCGGTCTTGATTTCCAAGAAGGCAGGGAGTTGAAGCTCGACCGTCAAGTTAGCTCGATCATCAAGTACCTGGATGCCCAGTATGCCGATACTATGAGCGAGGCAAGTTTCGAGTGTCTGCGTGCAGCGCGTTGGGGGTGCTAACTCTGCGTTGAAATAGGAGTCCAAAGTTGTCCGACAGAGCAAAGGAGACCAGCACGTTCACATGTATGCCCTCTCAGATCCCTTTCCAAATTCACTCAAACTTATGCTTTTATACAGCTGTATCTACATGATCGACCCCGCTTCTGTGACGACGGCTGGGGAACGACAAACCCAGACTGGCTTGCCTACGAAAACGCGTTCGGAGACGACGGTTTCTCAATCGGCAGTGCCCGACCTCGTTTCGGACACGTCTTCGGACGATGATTCAGAGCAGGAAGAAGAGGAAGAAGACCAGGAGACGTTGACGTTGTCTCCAGCAGAGATTCGTGTCATTCGCCGCATATCTGCTCGCGCAAACATTCTCCCTGTTATCGCACACACGGATTCATTGACGGACGAGAAGCTCCAAGCTGTGAAGAAGGCCGTCCTCACGGGATTGGCACAGGCTGGTGTCGATCTTGGCGTTTTCGCTCCCCCTGAGAGCGCTACTCCCGATCCTGAGAGCACGCCGAAGCGCAAGACCAAGTTTGCTGCTCCCAAGCCAAAAGAATCCGACGACGACGACGCCAACGGTGAAGCTGCCGCTCAACCCGAAAACGGGCACGCCTCTAATGGGAACGCCACATCTAACAGTCCAGATACCAAGGCCGAAGGCGAAGAATCGGCTGAAGAGCGGGTTTCGAGGCCAGTTGTGAAGCTTCGCGGAAGCCGTCACGGTCGACCTGCGTCTCGTTCAAGATCCCGCAGGAGGGAACTGTCGCAGGTGGCAGAAGACGACCGTCGTCCTGTATCGCCCGATTTTGGTGATCTTGACAGTGTCGCCACCGTGCGCTTCTCTGCCCACATTGTCTCTAAAATGGACGTGGGGTCCCTCTTGCCGTTTGCACTCATTGCACCGGAGCCTGGACGGCGACGCCTAAAGCTGGTGTCCTCTCCGGCCAGCGAAAGGGCACCCACCCCGAATCCGTCGCAGTCCGAGAGTGAAGGCGGTGAGACTGTTCCGCAGACGCCTGCTTCTGTGAAGAGCTTGAAGAACGTGCCATTCCTCAGTGGACCCCCGGAAGATTTGAAGGGCGTGTTCATTCGCAAGTATCGATGGGGGACGATTGACGTTTTGGATCCTAAACATTGCGATTTTGCCGCTATGAGAACAGCCATTATGTCGACACATCTCAAGGTTTGTTTGCTCCTTATCTATCTCAACTTTCAACGGAGGATTGACATGCTTTCCTCGTACAGCTTCTCAAGATCCGAACGAAGGAAGTCTTGTACGAGAAATACCGTACTGAGAAGCTTCTAGCTCGTCGCGCCACTGCGCAAATTTCGGAGGAGCAGCGCCAGCGCTTGCTTGAAGGTTTGTGGTGATCTCCCTGGACTGCTTCGGGGTATCGACTCAAATGCTACCTAGATCTCGGTCTTTGATCTTTCAATACCCGCCTCGTTTTATCTTTTTGCATCTGATTCCCCTCTAGCCCACTTGTATACATGCCGGACGCGCTTTTGTTGTGTTGGATACCTCTGGCCATCTTTGTTTCGCTGCGTCGTTCCCCTGATTATGCTTCACTGTATCAATGATACGTTTGCTCACCGTCCTTCGCTCTTCTATCTATTTATGCCTATTTCTGATCTATCTTTATCCCCCCGAGTTTTTCACTTTGCCCCTTTTTTGTGATACCTATACCTCATCAAACCCCCCTCATGGACGCCGGTTATCCTCATTCTTTTATCTCTATATTTGCCAATCTCCAAAATTGTAGCCCCACTCTCGTTTGGCACTTATACGTGTCTTATGTTCTTTACTTACTGGTCGTTTGTCAACGCAATCCAATTCAACTTATCTGTGCTGTTGCCGTTGCCGTGATAACACGCGTATTTAACGTTTAGTAGGCGTTCATGACAGATGTCCATCGAGGTATCATCTCCGTAGATTCGGAGCACGTCCCCTGCTTCGGTCCGGGGGTGGCACGAACCTATCTACTCCAGTAAGTTAGTAAGTACATTGGTGAGTGCATACTTGGTACAAGTCCATTTTGTCTTTTTTCCATTGTTCGAGTCCTTCCACCAACATGTTAGAAAAATGCGGATCTACGATGACTGTGCCTCAGTCTCCGCCTTGCGCTTGGAGATGGCCATGAGAATATCGATCTCTTCCTGGCTCAGTCCGTCCAATCTATGAAGGAGGTATTCAACCTAACAAAAGATCATCATGGGTCAATGTACTCTTTTGATAGGCAGAAACTTGATGCCCCCACTCACCTCTACCTCCTTTGTCAAAGGAATGATGTAGCTCTCGTACAAGTCGACGACGCCGTCAACGTCTATCTTTGCCGAAGCACTCGATGGCTTGCCGCCTCCGTTCACCACGCCATTTGGAACATTCCCGTTCCCATTTGCACTTGTAGCGGTCAGATCGGCGTCTTGGTTCACTTGGACGTCTTGGGCATACGTCGCTGCCTTCTTCTGCAGCCGCAGCAAGAGCTTGCGCTCCACCTCGGGTTTGGTGATGAGTTTCTCGAGGGCCTCACGGTTGGGCTTGATGATGTGCGGAATGAATGCAGCTGGGTCACTCATGAATTTCGATTCAGAGACGAATTTGCCTGAAGGTAGTTGAATAAATAGATAGGAAGTATTGTTGGTTCAGCTCGAGATTAGGCATTGGGGAGAGTTTGAGGGACCCACCGTAATGCACACGTTTGCTGATGGACTGGAGTACCTCAATATCGAGGGTAGCAGAGCTGCCGTAGTTTCCGTCGTCCTCGAACTCAGCGTCTCCAACGATGCCCTTGGCCCTCTTTTGCGCTGCGAGAGCAATAGTGGCTCGGTGGGTGATGCGAGGGACGATGGCACGAGTGTAGAAGGACAGAATCGAGGGGTTGGCATTGATATTGTTCGGGAAGAGGATTTTCGGGAAAGACAGGGGAGGAAGAACAGGCTCTGGAAGCCCAGTAGTGAAGGGCAGCTCGTCTGGACTGTTTAAAAGTCAGGATACCAATTGTGGGATCGCAGCACATGGACCGACTTGCCTCGTATACCTCCTTGCCTTTGCTGTAATAGAGATTAGATCAAACCTCACAGAAGGGCCATAACTTGTACGTACCATGGAATGTCTCTGTTTCCTTCAAGAACCACTCCAGCCAGCTCCCTGAGAAGCCCAAGTCGGACAGCTCCTTGAAGGCCCCTTTCTGGTAGATGCGAGGGTTGTGGGCGAACTGAGCTCGCTCGATAAGCCCGAAAATGATGGTATCTTCTAAACGAGTCAAGACAGCACGTATTCGATCGAGAGACAGAGGGTCTTCCCCTGTCATAAAGTTGAGGGAAATCATCGTCGAACTCGGTCGGGCCTGTGGAAGGTACTGGAAAGGATTGTGGTATACGAAAGCTTCCTTGACAGCTGCCCTGGGGTGGGCGACAGGCTTTGGCTGTGACCCGGTAATGGTTACGGCAGTGAACGAGGGTGATGACTGAAAAGTATGTTGACGGTGGTCGGTGAAAGAGGTGAACTTGTGATGAACGCAATTTGCAATCGTCCTACGCCTTTTCTGAACCACTGATTTGTTTGTTTTCGATCACACCGTAGTCTGGGAATTCTCTCTCTTGCTCTCCGTGCCTCTCGCTTCGCATTTTGTACGGAGCGACTATAGTCTAAAGAGACAGAGTCATTGACCCTTGCCCTCACGTCCGACAACGCCGATGAAAACAAGCTACAGACACCGAAACTGACGCAATATAATTCTTAATAGTAATACGTAGGTCTTAATTCATGGCCATGCTCTCGAATCTGAGCGCAAATCAAACACCACCACCAGGGTCGCATCTGATGGAGATCCTCCGGCGGCTCGGAAAGCGTGCGGAAGCAACTTTTTCTCGTCCAATTCTCCTTCAAAGTTTGAGCTTAAACAGTGGGGTGGACCTTCTATCAGCTCACTAGAACTAGAATTTATCTTATCATCAGAAACCAGCGTGATTCGGGCGTTTTAAACACTTCCAAGTCGAAGACGAACAGCCTATCAAATGGAATTCACCCTCAAAATTAACTGGTCTCCTTCGTATGAGTGTAGCCCTACTCCAAAGCAGGCTTCGATGTGGAGTTGTCCTCGAGGAAATACTTCTGGGGCCCTGACTGCGGGTGGAGACAAGAAATTTCAAGGGGCGAAAATTGGTCAAGTCAGCAGAGACTCTGACTGGTACCTTCTTCCCCCAAAATAAAGCGCAGGGATTGGTCCCTAAAATTTCGACCTATCGAGACCACGAAGCTCCTTCCGGTCCTAAAAAGGTATGTATAGAACACTCGGTTCCCATTGATTGTGCGAAACCACTGGCAGAAACGCCGACGGACGATTCTATCTTGGTGATGATTGGTGGTGCCTGCAGAAGCACCGCGTCATTCACAGTTTGTTGGGCGCACAGATCGATTGAATTCTTTCTGATTCCCTGGCTGATCCTATGATAAGAGAAAGGTATAAAAGGATGGAATATATCAGGTCGTGAACGGTCTCACAGACGATTGAATAACCAATCATGGCACCCGCACTCACCTTGGAAAACACCCAGCTTGATGCTGCCTCCACGCTTAGCCTCAAAGCCACTGGTGCGGCTCAACCTGAGGTCAAGGAAAACTATGAGGGCCAGTACCAGTTCGCCCCCATCGAGGAGTCACAGGTGGCTCGCGCTATGATCAAGAGGTATGTTCTTCTGCGCCCCAGGTATAGAAATACACTAACAATGGTCCCCAGATACTTCAACACGATGTACGACAGGGCCGTCTCTGACGTTGTCATAGTTGGAGCTGGAAGCGCAGGCCTGTCTTGCGCCTACAGCCTCGCAACCCGTCGACCCGATGTGAGTATTTACCAGCCAGATAGGACCCCAAATTCACCTGGAAAAATCTGACACTCCGTTAGCTGAAAATCACTATCATTGAGGCTAGCGTCTCACCTGGTGGCGGAGCCTGGCTTGGTGGCCAGTTGATGACCCCGATGGTAAGTAATAATTCTGCCACCTTTCCTGGCCGTACCAGAATCTCATTACATTATCACACAGGTTATCAGAAAGCCAGCGGATGGCTTCCTCCGTGAAATCGGTGTCCCATACGAAGATGAAGGCAACTTCGTCGTCGTTAAACACGCCGCTCTCTTCACCTCCACCCTTCTGTCCAAGGTCCTTGCCATGCCCAACGTCGTTTTGATGAACGCCACAGCCGTAGAAGACCTCATCGTCCACGAGGACTACTCTGGGAAGCAACGCGTCGCTGGCGTTGTGACTAACTGGACCCTCGTTGCGCTCAACCACGACACCCAGTCGTGCATGGACCCCAACACCATCACTGCACCTGTCATCATCTCGGCCACAGGTCACGATGGCCCCATGGGAGCGTTCTCTGCCAAGAGGTTGGTTAGCACCGGCCTGCTCAAGGAGCTTGGCAATATGAGGGGATTGGATATGAATCGCGCTGAGCCCGCGATTGTCAATGGAACCAGGGAGGTCGTCCCTGGTCTCATTTTGACCGGTAGGGTTTCTTTCCCTTGTTGTTTGTATGATGAAAATTGACTGGGATTCGTACCTGCAGGTATGGAGCTGTCAGAGCACGATGGGTCGAACAGGATGGGACCTACCTTTGGCGCGATGATTGGAAGTGGAATCAAAGCTTCTTGGGAAGCGACCCGAATTCTCGACAACGCTAAGGTCGTCAACGGAAAGATCGTAGGATAAGCATATAGGACACTAGCATAAATTGATGTACGAGTATGAGTATGATTGTCAAAAAGCAAGTCGAAATACACGCGCTTCCAGGTGTTTTCCATCTTGCGGTCCGCATTAGGCAAATCGGCCCCTGTTTTGACCTTCCTTCGATCCCAAGAAGGCAAGCGATTACGTCGTCAATGCTTGCACAACCAATACCTCTGAATCTCTATCTCAAGATACATTACAAACTCCAGGAAACACGCGTCTACAGAGATGGGTCTCGAGCTGCCGTCCCCAACAAGTCCCCGTGAAAACGCCCGGAAATTAATGGACAAGAAGGCTTCCATTGAAGCGGAAATCGAGGCACACATTGGTATCCTCAATGCCAACAATGTGACAATGGAAACACCCTTGGTAGATCGCGAAGGCTTTCCACGCGCAGACGTCGACATATACGCTGTGAGAGGAGCACGCAGGAGGATAATCGAACTAAGGAACGATTTGAAGGACAACATGGAGGAGATGGCGAAGATACTTCAGGAAATCTATGCTGTGCCAGAGTCAGGCCCCAGTAGTACAGAAGGAGATGATTCCAGTGAAGGGCAATTGAAACCTTTTGCCAAGGTAGATGGTGTCGCCCCGAATAGTCCTTCCAGTGAAGCGGTACGTAGTACTTTCGACGGAAGGTTTCGAGTGCTCAAGCAGATTTTGCCAGGGTCTGCAACGGGAAGACCTTGTTGTCAAGTTTGGCAGTCTTACTCAACGATCTTTCTCGTCTGGGTCTCTGCAACCTTTGGTCAATCTGGTGTCTGCAAATGAGAATGTAAGTATAGAATGCATTCTGAAATGAAGGGCTCCACCTGACCTGCCATTCATTCAGAAACCCATTGCAATCGAAGTGCTGCGCGGAGAAGAGACAATAACCTTGTCTCTAACGCCCCGAAAAGGTTGGGGCGGAAGAGGGTTACTAGGGTGAGCGTTGTTCGATGGCTCGGGGAACCTGTTCCAACTTGCGACTCACACTTTGACTTGGCTTAGGTGTCATATCATTCCGCACACGCCCAATTCATAGTCAAGTGGCCATGATGATGGACTAATAGGGCTGCGGCCTCGAGAGCTGACTCTGGCCGTATCGAAGAAGTTGTTGCCATCGACATCTCATCTTGCCTTGAGGCGAACATTGCGTTCGACACGATGTGCTAAATTGTATCCATGAAATGTGAACATAGCTGAATACAATTCCCACGTCTCTTCCCTCCCTCTGCCGTCGCTAAGTTCTTTCCCTTGGGGCCAGAGTTGAATAGCTTCCTCTAGATGATTCCTTTTTCACGGTCTAATCATAGCGCCGTCAACAGCATTTTGTAACTCGAGGCGAATCCGAGGTGACAGGATGAATCACAGCATCGCCTCGTGGTGACCCAATCCAGCGGTCTCTGGATCCTGGTTTCTGGGCCAAGCACATGCACAAGCTCCATTGAAATGTCGGTTTCTCACCGGGTCAAAATGTCCAAAACGTGTTTAGGTTCCATGGGGCCAGGTATGGGCGTGTTAGGGCTTTCCGACATCCAAAGCCCGACTGACTCTTGTTCTTTTCTAGATCCTTGCCTAGTTGCCCTGAGCCGCCGAGCGTAGCGGAAACCCACCTCTCTCCAACCCTGGTACCTTATCTACGGATCCATCCATAGACCTTCCTCGGCCACTTGCAAGCGTCGCCTTCTCTCCTCACCCCCACCACATTGCCGCAGGTGCAGTCACCATCCTGCAACCAACCGTCATCTTCGTTGCATCCTGAACCAGGCCCCGTCAGCATGTCTGCCTCGGTTGCATCGAGTCCTACCCTCATCGACAGCCCCCACTCTTTCGATCATGATTTTAGCACGAACCATAGGCAGTTCCGTCTGTTCGATAACGTTCCCCCCCATTGATTTCACCAATCCGCGTCCTCCGTCATACTCTGACCACGAACTGTTCTCTGACGAAGACGAAGATTCCCGTTTCTCGGCAAGATTCCGGTCCAGAGCTTTTTCGGACGCTTCAAACGACCCTCTGTTAACACCCCGGCCGCAGTCAACCGTCGACGGGAGTATGCGGATACGGCTCTCCTCCCCTGTCCAGCAGAGGCCTCCGGCAGGTAAGTCATCGTAAATTTTCATGTATATAGCACTTCTGAGTATCATTAGGCCTTCAATTGCTCTACACTCACATCGCCCATGGTGCCGTTTATGACGCCGTCGTCGAACGATTTAGCCCACCAGCCTGTCAGCCGGAAACACACATGGCCATTGTCGACGACGTCATGAGCTGGATTCAATATACCCCACCGCTTAATTCTCCCTCGTATCCGGAAGAGCCATCATCGCCAAGCACACCAATACCAGTGCCTACCTCCGCAACCCTTGCATTTTATGGTCCTCACGCGCGTAACAACAACCGAAATCGCTCCTTGCCTTCCACAACCGTTGTGCAACCAGAACACATCTTATGGCTCACGGGGCCCACGAGCACTGGGAAGTCCTCCCTGATGCAGACGATTGCTGAACGCTGTTCAAACACGATCATCCCTTCGCAGAGTAGCGAGCCGCAACCATTATTAGCTGGCACCTTTTTCTTTCGACACAATCGAGCCCCAAGAAACAACAAATCCAAATTCGTGACCACCATCGCCTACCAACTTGCTCGAAGTGTGCCAGGCCTCGGAGAGCTCGTCGGGAACGCCATCGAGAAAGATGTCGGCGTCTTGCTGTTGGCTGAGGACGAAGATCGTGCGGCAGCTAGCGGCAGTGCCAGGAGCAGTGGGATAGCGTTTCAGATGGAGAAATTGGTTTTGGAACCTCTATCCCACCTTTTGAAAGAGCGGCACCAAGAACACCATGCGACTGCAGCTACCGTTTATCAACGTTATCCGGCGCTGACGCCCAGGGTCGTCTTAGTCGACGCTGTCGATGAATGTATCAACGATGAAGATCAGATCGAGATCCTTAATCTCCTGCGCAAGTTATCCCAGGACAAGAGGTTCACTTCATTCTTCCGCCTGGTAGTGTCGAGCAAGCCTCATCGAACGATCGAGAGGCAATTCAAGCTCCACCCCGATCTTGATCTGACCACCTATCGGTTGACGTTGCCTTTCGCTGCTAATAGTAGTGAAAAGGCGAGAGGCAGCAGGAGGGGAAGGGGGAGGGGAGCTTTGGGCAACAATGATACCGCCAAGGACGACGACTTGGAAATCGAGATTCGACTCTACTTGCAGTGCAAATTCAACGAGATCTGTCGCAAGTGGTATGGTTTGCCGAAGGACGTGGAGTGGCCAGATGCAGGGAACGATACGAGCTCGAGGGAGGGCGTGATCAATCGATTGGTGTACAATGCGTCTGGCAAATTTTCCTACGCTTTGGCCGTCATCCGATTCATCATGGGAGGCAACGACGATTCCCTGTCTTCCAGATACTGGGATCCTAAACGGCTCCTTGATTTGGTCCTGCAGGCGAAGTTCACGAAAAGCTACCAGAATCCATTTGCCGCACTCGACGCTCTTTATGCAACAATTATTCAGGAAGCCGCTGAGAAGAGTGGTTTCAAAGAGGCGTCACAGTTGGCAAGGGCCATTCGAGAGGTTGACGAGCTCCTGGGCGTTGGCACAGGAATTGAGTTGACGTTACCCCGACTCGCCCTGTTCTTTGGCTTCGATACGAGTACGAGCGGCGAGGAAGAATCGGATTCTCGATGTTTGGAGACAGCGTTCACCGGAGGATGGCTCAGCTCGATTTTGGACGTTCCTGCTCCTGATATTCCCACCGTCCCCCACGCCCACTTCAGAGGTGGTCCGAGTTTACGGCGTGTGGTCACCTTCCATGACAAGTCGTTCACGGATTTCATCAGGGATCCATCCCGATCGAAGAACCTCTTTGTATCCCGGTCCCAGCTGTACACAGACCTGGCGGTCCGGTATCTGAGAAGTGCCAGTGCGCAGGTATGCTTACTTGATATTTTAACCCTTTCTATTTGCTGATAATGAACGCGATCTAGCACCAATTCAAACCAGTCGAAGGCAGGGCAAGCTCGTCCACCACCAGGTCGGGCAAAGTCGTCCTCTCACCAGGGTCCAGCACTTCGTCCTTCTCTGCAACTTACAACGAGGAAGAAATGGACCTGCCTGAGATGCCCTTCTCCGCCCCAGCGGCCACTACATCGTTCCAGCGCGGTAGTACATATCCCTCCCTCCAAAGGCGTTCCCAACATCATCGGCGTCATGCTTCTGCGCCCGTCTCACCATATGCCATCGATGCGGACGATGCGTCGCTTTTCTTATCCCAAATGCACTTGGGGAAGTTTTGCTCGTTTTCCGTGTCGAACGACCCTGAATTGGAGAAGGAACTCATGCAATTCGATGTGGAGCTGTGGTTATTCGGTATCGCGGCATCCTGCGACCTTGAATCCAGCAATCCGGCACCAGCTGCTGCCTCTCATGCTCTGCCTGTTGCAGGGGGCATGATGACAGCCAGGCCAAGTCCTCATGAACACCGCAGGACTGTGAGCGAAGCCATAACGAAAAAGAGGAGCAGCATGTTCGAAGGCGGGGAAAACGAGAAGGAGAAAGAGAGGGAACGGGAGAAGAAGAGGACCGAGGCGCTCATGAAGCTGCATGGTACGCCGCATGCGAGTTCTCTCAGTGCAGGCCCTGAGAGCGATATCGATGCTATGTATCGGTGGGTGCATGTCGAGTGCTCGTGGTCGAGTTGCACGCCTGTTTGTCGAAGATGGAGGCGTGCGATTGGGAAGTTCTGGCAGAAGCAGGGGGCGCCGCAACAGCCGACGGTGATGGATAAGATTTACGATAAATTTATGCCACGGGATACGAAGAGAGTGAAGTTGATTACGAGTAGGTACAGGCTGTGATATGTACATCCCTATGCTGAGTATGCCATTTGATCTACTATCTACTGACTCGAGGTTTGTGTTGCCGTTGCTTCCTATCCGTTCCTCTCATCCTCTGTTCTACCTCGCAGGACTCGATCACCGCTTGGTTACTGCCTGAACGATGTTATCGAGCGCCGGGCGCTAATTACATAAGTAAGGCTTATATAAACCATGCAGATAAGGAAGGGAGAGCGAAAAGAGTTTGAACTTAAACCTGCTCGATGAGCTGCGAGGACCTTGGCAGCTCTATCCCGTATGCCCACCATGTCATCCAGTTGCAATCACCATCCCCCATGCAGACCCCGATGACGATATCGGGCCTCTTCCATCCAGACATGATACCATTGTTACCCAATCCCTTGCCATTAGCGGCACCTACAATGGAGGACCCACCTTTCAAGGTCATCAACACACCCACCAAAGGCTTTGGGATGTTTGCGGCACGCCCTATCTCGAAAGGATCCCTTATTTTCGTGGAACATCCCATTTTCATCGTTCCTGCGATGCCTTTGCCAAAAGTACCAGGGTTTCAAGTCTACGAACGAGTAGGGAATGGTATACCGAAGGACCAGTACCAGGAGATGACTACTATGGCCAACTGTAGGGATGCAGAGGAATGCCCTAGTATTGTCGAAGGTGTGGCCCGGACGAACGCTCTCAATCTTGAATTCCAATTCCCCAGTACTTTTGACGGGAGTGGTGGCAGGCATTATNGGGGGCGCGTTTTTGAAGATCAATCGGTGTAACCATTCCTGTGGACCCAACGCTGCGTACAAGTGGAACCTCTCCCTTCTCTCAGCGACCCTCTACGCTCTTCGAGATATTCAAGAAGAAGAAGAGATCACGATCACATATGCCGACCCCCTTCAACCTCGCTCTGACCGCTGGGAGAAGCTGCAGCCCGACTATAGGTTCACTTGTGATTGCCCTTGGTGCACCCACAGCGATTCTGCGGCCCAGGAAGAATCAGACAAGTCTAGAGAGTACCTTCGGACCTACGTCGCAACCCATCCATCCTACCGGAAGTGGTCCGCAGACCCTTGCCTACCGGAAAACCATGTTATCGATGCTCACCTCTCTGCCCTGCCCGTAATCCAGCGGGAAGGTCTCGATGCCCTCCTCCCTTTGTTCATGGAGGAAATCTTGCGATGCCACGGCGAGCTCGACAATGAAGCAGAATTCAAGGCTTGGACAGGGAAGACTATCACATTATGTTCCGTCGGGGACCGGAAGCTGGCTCAAGAACTTGAAAGATACTTGGAGAATCCTCAAAAGAATTTCCCAAGATGGGGTAAAAGGCGAGCAAAGCCAATTCGTGAAGGTCTGGCATATCACTTTGTGGAAGTTTGGTTTGGCAACAGAGCTTACACTTTTTGTCCTAGGAAAATTCTCGCGACAGCGTCGCACTCCTTCAAGTTTATTAGAGTCAGAGGCCGATGACTTTTTCTCCCTTGGTCTACTGGAGGTCGGTGCTTGACCGTCCTTGGGATTGTGACGTACAGCGGATGGTAAAAAGACAGGAGATATTCTATGTAGCCGAACAGGAGTTTGCGACCACTTGTAATAGATCCACATTTTTGCTGTCCTCCCACGTAGAGTGGAGATGATGATTTGTCGACGAAGACAGAGGTGACATCATTCGTGTGAAGATTGATCAATATTTCTCTTCAACGCGCTCCAGCGGGACGCGTGCTGGCATGGCCTCCGACTTCGTCCTGTCCTTCACGAAGCCTTTGCTTCAGTCGAAGGATCACTACACATCGACCCCAGCACCGTTAGGACCACTTACCACCCTTCTCGCAAGTGTCGACAAGCCTCGGCTATCCCCAAGTGAAGTTGCGGATGCCGCCGCGAAACTCCAAGATTACAATGAGCTGGTGGCGACCACTGAACGTGAAGCCGAAGACCAAGCACTGTTGAAGCAAGCCATCGTTGCGAAGCTCGCTATTGCGCTGTATGCCGATGCTCTTGAAACGCAAATAACCCAGGCATTGGATATGGAGACAGAGGCGCAGTGGTGGGCGGATGTCGAGCGCTCGAGGGCCAACGTCGCCTGGTATTTGCTTCAAACCCTTCCTCATCGTCTGGCAGACCTTTTCAGAACCGTTGTCGAACACATTCACGCCCAGAACCCCGATATCACGTCGTTAAGGTCACTTTCCATATCGTCATTGGCTTCGACAACGATGGCAGCCTTGCACACGCTCCAGCCAGGCGTGTTTCTAAGCACGGTGTTCCCTCAGCCACTATCTGTAATTTCCTCTGCGCGGGTATGGAGGAAAAGGATACTCCTCCCCCATCAGCTGGCGCAACAGGAATGCAGGTACAACAGATTGGCTCTCGAAAAGCTGCGGGATGAGCGAGCGACGACCTTGGGCCGGCTCGCATTGCTTCGAGGGCACGAACAGAATTCTGAAGAATTTCTGCGAAGACTCATAGACATTTTGTCTCCTGGCTCTTCAAACATCAATACGGAAAGTCCAATCTTCCCCCTTCTCCAGTATATCTCCATCAACGTCCTCCCGTCCCTATCCTCTACCCACCACTCCCACCTCCGGACCCAGAATCTTCTCCGCCCTTCACGCCTTACACAACTCTGGCCAAAGCTCCTCCTCCTACCACCGCTCACTTGGTACGCCATTCGCGTTGCATCCAATGCTGCCCCAGCAATAGCCGCCTTTTTCCAAGACGCCAAAGAAACCACAGAAGCTTTCGTCCAGGGATGGCTCGTCGACCCCCTGAAAGACGTCCTGCGCACTATCCGTGCAGGGTCAGGAGGGTCTCTCGAAGGCGAAGTGGGCGTCATTGTCCGTCCAGAAGGCGTTCGCGCGGACATGGACTCGCTAGAACGCATGGCGGTCTCTCTTGCCGTCGACGTCCTCGGCTACGACCCCTCGGACACGACCAAAATCGACGCACTTCGCAATCAAGTTCGGGTCGGGGACCTCACGGACATTATGCGTGTATATGAGGAAGACATGCGTACGCCTGTGAGCAGTGCCATTCGTGGAAGTCTTGTGCGGGGGATTTTGTTGCAGGTTCAGAAGGCGAAGGTGGACATCGACCAGGCGTTGACGGGCATTGATAAACTGTTGAAGAGCCAGGAATTGACGTTTGCCTTCGTGGGTGTGGCCCCGGCGTTGGGACTGACGTATCTTGCGTTGGGATTGGTGGGAAGGGCCTTGTTCTTGGACGATACAGATCGCGACAAGAGGAGGTTTGGTGGTGTGGTGAAGCGGGGAGAGGTGTGGGCGGATATGCGACGGATCGAGAGAATATTGATCAAGGAGAAAAGGCGCAGCAAAAAGGAGGGCACCAACTCGAACGAAGATGCGGAATCGCCTCTCCCTCCTCTGTCTACTGGCCTGCTTCTACTGTCACTGACGAGGTTGAGGTCGTATGCCCAAACGCATATGCCGACTACCTCTACTTCGAACTCTGTTTCCGGAAAGAGGCAGGGAATGGGCCATGCTTACACCCAGCTTGGTGGAATGCGGGCTGCCTTCCTAGAGGACCTGAGCGACTTGGAAGACCCGAGTTTGGGGAGGCAGTCAAAGATGAAAACGGTCGACCGCATGTGGAGATGTTGGGCAGATGTTTTGGGATGGAAATAGTGGGTCGTCTCACATCTTAGAAAGTCCAGTTTGTGGCACCGTATTCTAGGACCCTTATATCTAGTTCAACATTTCGTGCATTGTGGATAGATAGCGTTGCGGTCTTATCCTAGAAATCCCTGCTCGGCAAATTTACATGCAGCCTCTTTAAAGGTCGCTATCCTAGAGATCCTTAACCTGGTCCTCAAGCCATATCCATAATTTTACCGCAAGTTCCACGTCGTTTGTCCCCTCGTGTGGTTGACCAATTCGGCTCCAAGGTATAACATACTAAGAGCATATTCAGCATAGGAAATATCGAAGCTCTATTATTAGCGGCACCGACCTTTCCACCCGCGTGTATTGCTTCTGGCGCGACACCTGCCCACAGCTGCGTTAGGCAGCCCCAAGCATTTGGATACCAGAATAAGCAGTAATTCTGAGGCGCCCGAATAATATGGTTCAGCAAGCCGAATGCCACCTGGCGAGATCATAAACTCACGGTAAACAGGGACTGAACCATTCGACCTTCCACACGTCGCTGTAGCGCAGTATGAAAGTTACCTATAGTAAGGATATGAACACCACAAAGCCGGGAAATGGACGTGCGAGATCTCAGTGACTGACCAGGATTAACGGCAATCGAGATGACACCGTCCTCTCGGTATCGTCGTGTCAGCTCGTTGGACATGAGGATCAAGGCCTAGAATTCATCCTGTCAGCTCTCTGGATCCGGTGGGTAGTGAATGACAAAGTTTTGCCCACTCACAAATTTACTTTGGCAGTAGAAAAAGTTGACATCTCCCACTTGGCGCCGGTCCGGTCCGTCCTTGAAGGTTTCGAACTTGAGTGACCCGGCGAAGTGATGGGCAGAGGAAGTAACGTTGATGATTCGAGCTGTTCCGTCGAGCCGCTTTTTTGCTGTAGCAGACAATACGGGAAGCAATAACTTGGTGAAATAGAAAGGGCCTTGCGATGAATTTGTAGGTCAGGGAGAAGAAAATCCGGGATGCAGCGAAACAAATTACCTAGAAGGTTTGTGAAGACTACCATGTCGTAGCCGTTCGCTACCACATCGATTGGGGTGCCAAGAGTACCGCTGTGCTCGACGGAGAGTAAGCCGGGAAAGTAGAACGCGTATGAATCTAACGTACGCATTATTGAATAACGCATCCAACCGCGTCTCTGCTCTGCACGATTTCGATTTGGAAAAATGAGCGCTGGGACATATAGGTCATCGGCGTCGATAAAATACCTTAGGAATTGGGTAGTAGCAGCCTCGATAGACGAAAGACTCGAAAGGTCTAGCTCCAAAAATCGAGCTTTTCGACCTGTATCAGAGAACATTTCGTCGATGACTTTCATCGACTTTTCTTCGTCACGAGCAGCGATATATACACGGGCATCGTGCTCCAATAAGGCCTATAGGAACCTTGGTCTTCGGTCGAAAATTATGACAGATGAGAAATCATACCCGAACAGTGTCCCTTCCCAAGCCAGAGTTTCCCCCGGTAACGATGAACACTTGGCCTGAGAGGTCAGGTATGTTATCCGCGGTCCAGGTGGGTGAGCCCAGAAACCAGGCTTCTTGAAAGAAGGAACAGGTCGATTTGAATGCAGAGAAAAGAGACGGCATAGAAACGGAAACACGGGGTGAAAGCTGGTGTGATGGAGAGAGTCAGGCTCGGATAGCAAGGTCTGCCAATATGAGCAGTTGACGTGTTCAACTGCGAGAAAATCGGTACGATAAGTCTTTGTCTTTCTGATTTACTGACTTACATTAGGCCGACATGCTGCCAGTGCTCGTTGGTAAATTCAGACCGGGATGACAGGCCATGGGAAGCATCCAGACTATGGTTTCCCACCAATTGGATGTGGGCCCCATCCAAGTGTTCTAGTGCAAACGGAACAGTCTCGGCCAGATACGAAGCGTTGTACGCGGCGTTTTGTAGGAGTGAGTTGGAGCAGCCTCTCCTGGAAGTCGAACTCCACAAAATTTTGAGCCGGTTAGATGCAATTAGCATACCGGATGCAATTAATTAATTATAGGACTCATACCACACCGAGAGCCGGCTGAGCCTCAATAGGTCTGGCGGCTGCTGTCATAAGAAATAGCTGTGGCTTTAGGAACAAGTAATTCAATTGGAAGTGATACGTGGACACTAAAACATGGTGACTGTGCATTGCCCCCAAACTGGAGAATGATTTTTGTGGCGTCAGTTAGTCTTCAGGAATTTAAAGCGGATGAGAACAGCAATGGAGAGTGTTCTCCACGCATTTTATCGAGGTCTTCGAACAAAATTAATCCAGCTCGCCGGGAAGCTAAGCGAAAGACTCCAACACCCCAGGGTGAGGTTCGCGTGCGATCACAGACGTACAGGAACTGACCGTCACCTGGGTCGCATCCGTCCATCCCTACGACAGGTAGAAGCGTCTCTGAGAAATGTAAAATTTACTCGAACCTGTGGATGAGAAATAACGGTGGTTTCGAGGGATATGCAAGAGCGGTGTGGACTTATGGATCCCGGTGAATGTTATTTGGCCGTGTTGTGACATCGTTCGAACGGAGACGCCGTCGCGATGACCGTTTTCGGTGCATGGAGAACAGTGCTCGGTGTGGCGAATTCTCTCTTTAAGTCCCCTCGCCAGGGAGAAGGCCCCCATCCCGCGCAAGATACCCCTCAAGACACGTTCCTCTTGCACTCATTCCTCGACGTTCACGACCTCTTACGGACCCACTTCATGAACCCACCCCTAGGCGACTCCAGTCAGTTTTCACATACCCTGATATCCTCTAGCCTGTGGACGTAGGACGCTGGTCTTCGATATTACGCTTTCGCGACGAACCTTACGAATTTCAACGAATTTATCTTCGTCTTCACCGTACGGACTGAACGGTATTTGCGGTGACGGATCATCGTAGGTGCCACCAATCTGCCAGCTTCATAGGCTGTTAATGAGATGCAGAATCCCTGACAACCTTTGTAATAACTTCTAGTTTCTTCGACATCTGGCTCCACCACGAGATCTCATATCGTAAGTTGTACAGCAATATCCGCTGCCTTGATATTGATTAGATTGTTATACTGTCAGGGCCGTTTGCCTCTCCAATGTATTCCCGCCTCGCTATAGATACCACGACCGGAACGGTGACAGGCCCACAAAGTGCAAATCCACGATACAGGCGAACTCCTTCCCCGGCAGGCCCAAAGCTTCCTGGACGGAGGCTCCGCAGCATATCTAATGCATCGACCACCTCTTCTCTATCAATCGTTTCCCCGTTGTCCTCGTCTACGAATGGATCCGCTACATCCCTTCTCCTTCCAGACTCTTCCACCAGCAGGTCGAGTTCAAGATCGCGTTCAGTGAGCCCGGACATCGAAGATACGGTTCGAATAGGACGCGACTACGTTGTCACCTTGCACGACTACGAGCCGCAGAACGGCCATGCAACCTGCCTGGCGTTCAAGAGCGGACAACTCATACATGTCCTGAATCGCGATCCCAGTGGCTGGTGGGACGGAGAGCTGGATGATGGGTCGAGAGGATGGTTTCCGAGCAACTTTGTAGCAGCAAGAGACGAGCACTTACTGGACGAAGAGCCAACCTTTGTGAGTGACGATTCGCAACGACAGAGGAAAGCTCATCATTTTCTTGTAGACGCCAGGGCATGCTCATAGCGATTCATCCGCTTCTGCAACTTCATGGATTAGCACGTCCTCGTCACTTCGACGTCGAGCAGTAACTCCCCCTGCCCAGTCCCCGAGCGACGACAACGAATCATATTGTCCTCCTCTCATGGTCCCTCTGCTGCACGGGCTTACCCTTCTGCAGAACGCCGTGCGTTCGACYCGCAAGGCACATTACCAACCCTCCACTGCATGCATTATATCCTGCGTTCGCTCTACCCTCTCTGCTACCGACACCCTTCAGAGGGATTCTCCTGTCCTACAGATGAATCCTCACCTTGGCGAGGAGCGGAAACGGATACTTACTCTCCTCGCCTCGCTGGTTGCTCAGTCAAAGAAGGCGTCGGACGAAACTCTCCCAGAAGCAAGACAAGCCGAGGAAACCGCTGCGATGGTACGCCTGGCTGGTCAAGTGTTTGCCAATGTCCGTCGGTTTCTCGCAGTTGCTGCCGAGTGTGGGGTGGAAATGCCCGATGAGCCCGAYGACCCAGAGCCCGACACTGGGCGATCAATGCAGAGCGATGAGGTCGACACGCCGGTAAGCACTGGCCGTACACCAACGCAGCATCGCACATTAGGCAGCGGACAAATAAACGTCCCTTCCCTCACCAGAACACGAAGTCAAACTGAAATGAGGGGGCGCTTGGGATCGCCAGTGGCACCCGCAGGCAGTCTATCTGCGAATCCCATYCTCAACGGTCGTGGCATGCGATTCGACCAACAAAACTATWCCGATCGCAGCTTTGGGCGAGGGCATCGATATAATCCTTCTACAAGCAGCATATCTACCATCTCTTCGATTTCATCTCGAGGGTCAGGAGGGTCAGCTTCCTCGTTCTCATTTCCCAACGGTCCTTCAGGTGCAGCGCAGGTATTGGAAGCCCTTCGACATACTCACGACCAATATCTATCAAGTATCGCCGCTTTTATCGGCCACGCACATTCTCATTCACGGACATCCCATGCRTCGAGTACGGGCCAGYTGTATGACCTGGTTCGCGAAATCGTGGAGCTGGTCTGCAAGTTGTTGACGATTGTCGAAGCAGTCATGCAACATCCAGAYGTTCCTGTGCACAGAATAGCATCGCTGAAATCAGCWAAAGAAGGTCTATTCAACGTGACAAGCTCTCTTGCAGAGTCCGTACGGCTGTTGACAATGTCCCTTCCCTCCAGCCTGTCCGAGGAGGAAGAGAAAAAAGCCTTGCTACACTCGGCGACAAGCGCTCTCAAAGCGGGCGGCGATTGCGTTGCCTCCGTCAGGGGATGCCTCACTCGCTCTCTTGGAGACCGACCGTTTATTGTCAACCTGCCCAATTCCACTGTCCTAACCGAACCATTTACTCCGAACAAACCATCCGCCCAAAATCTTGTGCAAGTCATTCAARATCCCATTACTGTCATCAATGGCTACCACCTCGATGGAATGGACGACGAAGACCTCACTATCCAGGCTGTCACCCCTTCCCCAGCTCACCGACAACGAGAATACTCATCTGGATCCGAGACCAGCAACTTTTCCTTCCCCTCTCGGCAGCAGTCCGTCGAAACCGCCGCGACCTCTGTCGAAGAGTCTCGCCCACCTCCAAATGGTCTGGCCCCCCTCCGCCTTACCCCTCACCAGCCGGTCGAGCCCGACCTTCCCTCTCCAACATCCTTTGTTCGTTCAGATGAAGGAACCACTTGGGAAGGTAGTATACGGGAGAACCGCCTCCATGATAAACTTCCACCCCTACCTCACGATGAGTTCCCCGAAATTGCTTCTGATCCTGCRACATGGATGTTCGCCCATGATTACTCAATGGAAGATGTCGCGTACAATAATGACGGGCATCTTGTCGGYGCTACGATGTCGGCCCTCGTGGAGAAGATGACACCCCATGATAGTCTTGTCGATCCCGCCTTCTCMGCCGTATTCTTCCTTACCTTCCGCCTCTTTTCCTCCCCAAGCGATTTGGTCGACTCCATCATTGCACGCTACAATCTCACGCCTCCACTTGGGATTACCAGGGAAGACGAACAGCTTTGGCAGCAACAGAAGGGTATCCCCGTCCGTTTGCGCGTTTCCAACTTCATCAAGACATGGTTAGACACGTATTGGCGGCCTGGCATGGATGACTCTGCTCTGTTGTCTTTRACCGCTTTCACTCGTGAAGGCCTTGCGCTTATTTTCCCCGGTCCAGCACAACGAATCATGGATTTGTTGAGCATGAGGCGGCAATCGTCTGATATGACGAGTCCAAAAGGCGACCGGAGTAGGGATCCTGGGATGCTCATCAACCCRCCGATTCTGTCCCCGACGGGTGAAATACCACGGCCGACGATGACCAAGACGTTGCTTAGTGCGTTGCGGAAGAAGGATTTCGGCAATATYACGATTACGGATTTCGATGCMTTGGARTTGGCGAGGCAGCTGACTATCATGGAGTGCGATTTGTACTGCTCGATCCAGCCCAACGAGATCTTGGAGTCTGGACAGGAAGGAGCGGCTCCMCCTGTTAATGTCAAAGCCGTGTCATCRCTCAGYACTGTGGTYACTGGTTGGGTTGCGGAGAGTATACTTGATGAGCTTGATTTGAAGAAGCGGACGCTACTRGTCAAATTCTTTGTCAAGTTGTCGGATGTGGGTGTATTATCTTCCTTCYCYWAACGATTTGGCTCATTCTTTTCGCAGAGGTGTGTGTTGCTCCAAAATTACAGCACTTCGCGGTCAATATTGGCGGCTCTCGATTCTTCGACAATCTCGCGTCTTAGACAAACATGGGCGGTATGTGTGATCAATAGTTCTMGTSGATMTCRAGCTGAYGAATTATCTGTCCTCAGGGGTTRCCGCAGAAATACAAGATCCAAATGGAAGCTCTACGCAAGCTGGCAGATCACAGCAGRAATTACCATGAATACCGCTCGCGGYTACGGAATACAGCTCCTCCTGCRGTGCCCTTCCTCGGTCTATACCTCACSGATGTTACGTTCTGTCGAGAGGGCAATCCATCACATCGTCCTTCACCRAGRAATCCCGACAAAAAGCTCATCAACTTTAACAAGTATCACAAACTTGCAAGGATTGTYCAAGGTTCGTTTCCCATATACTGATCGCTACTTTCTCCYGGTATAATGTTGACATGGCGTTTGAAAAGATATGCAGCGGTTCCAGGTYCCGTATAACCTCAAGGCGATTCCTGAAGTCCAAGAATACCTAAATGTTGCCTTTGAGCGAGCGCGGCATCATGGAGATTTGCAAGACTTGTACCGACGCAGGTATGGATTGGCGTTTGTTATATGTTGTGGTTCATTGCTAACAATTTTCCTCCCGYGTCTAGTCTRTTGGTTGAACCTAAACAGGCAGCTGATTCAGGCCCTGCTGCAGTTCCTGGCAACGATATGCGGCAACTTTTCCACTGGGCGATACGGTCTCAAACGCAGACTGCGTCGAATTGATCTTGGTGTGGCTSATGTACCGTTCTTGGTGTTTTGTGTGGATATTTCTGGCTTTCGCATTTCTTTCTTTTTGATTGACACTTTACCTTCGGCTTCTCTTGTCTTACTCACTGCATAGCACACCCCTCTCCATCGATTGGTTTGTTCTTTCTTCCCGTCTTCGTCTCTGAGAAGATACCTCCTTTGACCTGGACCTTTCTCTTTTGGTGTTCATTTATCAATTATGTATCTGCTATTTCTCAGTTTTCTCTNTCTCTCNCGTCTCTSTYTCTCTCTCTCTACCTCTCACGTTCATATTCATTTCATCACTTCTCTGTACATTTTCCATTTCTCTATTCTTTTTCTTTCGCATATCATGAGTCTGTCGAGGCAATCTAATGTATTAGTTGGGCAGTATGGACTAGGTTGGAGGATAGGTATATTTAAGTACAATGNCCCCCCTCTCTATGCCGCCAAGTTGTTTTAGGTTTTATGTGTAGATACGAGTAGTATGTANGGGACCCATGGATATCAYATTCTCTCTTCNTCTNCTCCCTCCAGAAGTGGCTGGTATAATCTACGCCCCASTTACACCTGAAAGGTAGCGAGWCATTRCGGTGATGGTTATTGACCTCAAAATTCGTCCGTCAAGCCAGAACTTGCGTGTCGGTATTTAGTGACRCGGTAGGATAGGATGCCTGGTTTATGCTTGAGTCCCTCGCGAGCKAAGCGTGGGTCGGCTGSAGGTGATGTTGAGATCGAGGGGTAACTGTCGACCGTCGCATCGGGGCCCTATCATATCCAATAAGCCAGCCGTTCATATTCAGAGAAGGAAAGACAAATCAAAAATACGCACAAAATCATAAACAAATGGCCTCAACTCGGTCGTTCCGAACAACCTCGATCCCTCCAAGATGACCGAAAACACAGGGGACCGGTCGTTNCCCCGGCGCGTGGACGCTCCATCCGTCCTTGGGGTTGCGCACGTCCCAGAAGGCGACGACGCTGTGGCGCGCGGCGCCGGCTGCGACCTGGCTTCCTGAGCCGCCCCCGCAGGAGATGGAGTAGATGGGCTCGGTGGACCAGCGGTCTTGCAGCGACATTACAGGGCGGAGGAGGGGTGCGCTGATATTACCACTACTTGACGTAGGGTCTTGCGAGGAGGATGAAGAAGCGGTACGTAAATCGTATATCCGAACACGCCCGTCGAACCAGCCAGAAGCTAGAACTTGAGGAGACGACCCCCAGGCGGATGCGTGTATTGGTGCCTGGGAGATACCGTAGACGGCTGAGGTGGGGAGGTTGTTTAGTGAGGAGGCGCGTTCGGTGTGTAAGATGGTGGATGGGGTGGGGGATAGCGATCCGTCTTCGGAGATTGGGTAAATGGTTAGAGGTGTTTTGCCTGTTGAGCCTAAAGCGGCGAATGTGAGGGATGGAGRGAGGTGGCATTTCCAGCTGCGTTCTTCTAATTCCACCACAGGYNGNNGTCCTTCTGCTTCCAAATGAGGAGGGCAGGCTGCGTTGTCGYCGGTGAGGGCTGTTTGGAGGGAGAGGCRGACMGTGCCGTTTGCGGAGAGGGAGAGGAGGTGGGTTGGGGAKGTGGAGAAGCTCTCGATGTAGTCACCCTTTGCGAATGTCGTGACGGGGTGCCGGGTGAAGGAGAGAGGGCTTTCACCATCTTTGGAGGGTGGGATCAGATGTATCCTYTCKACYAGCTGCTCTTGGTACGCAACGAGAAGCGTCTGATCGAGCCCACCGTCTTCTAGGAACGTGATTGAGGTAATGTTCCGTCCTCGTACATGAGTTTCGTTGAGGGATATGTCCCCTTCCCACTTGATTGTAGGTCTTCCGCCAGAGCCGTTATGGAACGAGTAGGAATATAGCACAGTGCCTGCTGCGACTATGAGACGAGAATTGGTTATGGCCAAGGTAGACTGTTCTTTCGCCGGCCAGGTGCGGGAGAGGGGACGAGCGACAAAGTCTACCCTGTCCCATGCCCGATCAGAGAGGGTATCGTATCTGACGGATGTGTGGGCAGACCACTGTTTCCGAGCRAYAGAAACACTATATGARGGACGAGGGTTGGCGAGGGAGTACTGCAGCCAACCAAACTCGTATACCTGTAGAGGTGGGGTGACCACGAGAGTGCGATGGAGTAGGAGATGACGTACCAGATCGTGCATCCTCCGACATGTCCTGGCGAGAACAGCCAGGTCGATGGGGAGGAGCGGGCAGAGAATGAGAATGAGGATCTCTGTTGGAAGGGCCGAGAGACTGTGGGCCATTGCACTTGGATTGAGGCAGGCCGTGTTGCAAGGAGATTTATACTGGTGCAAGGCANATAATACGTATGGCAAGAAGCAGMGATTAWTTCAGAGCTGCGATACGACGTAACATCTATTAAATATGCTCGAAACTCATGACATGGAGGCACCGAGCGACGNTTTGTGAGTCAAGGTTGCCCGCAGATATATTTCGAGTCCCATTTGGCATTCCCGTTTCCATCACGTGTGAGCCTGGCTGGCCGCTTTCGTTGGCGGCTCGGCGTCGCAATTACTCTACTTTTCTTGCTATATTCCTCTAATTTCTGGCTCTCACCAGCCTCCAGCTTCAAAACTCGTCGGGCACGTACAGGACATGCGGAGGGATGTGCGAATTCTGCTAGTGGGMGACGGTGCGTCACTTCCTCCCACCTTCCGAAAACTCGCTGACCGGTCTCCGCTGCCAGAGGGCGTTGGGAAGAGCACCATTGTGACCTCCTTGATCAAGGAATCCTTTGTACCGCATGTCCGTCTTCATGCATCGCTCCACGAAGCCCCCCCTGCTCATCCCCAGGTTCTCAATTAGGTCCAACACATCGTTCCTGAGGTCACAATACCCCCAGAAGTTACCCCAGAGAACGTTACCACCTACATTGTCGATTCCGGAGGTCCGTATCCAGGCCCTCCGCATCCGTCCACGCGTTTCTTACACATCTCCTCCCAGCGGGTCCCCAGGACCGCCTGCACCTCGAATCCGAGATTCGCAAGGCCCATGTCATTTGCGTCGTTTACGCGATAGACAACCCCAATTCCTTCGATCGGATACCAGCATACTGGCTCCCTCATTTCCGCCAATTGGGTGTCAATGTATGTATCGTTCGACCTTCAAAACGCGTGTTGCCTCTTCCTAATTATCTTGCTCGTCTGCCTGCCTGCCTGCTCTAGGTCCCGGTAATTCTCGTGGGGAACAAAATAGACTTACGCGGGGGAGAAGTAACCAATGAGGCCTTGGAGGAGGAGATCATCCCCATCATGACAGAGTTCAAGGTGCGTGCGCTTCAGCTTTTGGTCATCTGCTTTCCTGGTGGGCTGATTTATTGCTATAGGAGGTTGAGACGTGTGTGGAATGCTCAGCGAAGCTGCCGTTGAACGTGTCCGAAGTATTTTATTTTGCTCAGAAAGCCGTATTGCACCCAACAGCACCACTATACGATTCCAGAGAACATGTATGGTGTCCAACTCAAACTCGGTGGGAGGATCTAAAACTGACTTGTTAATAGGTATTGAAACCGGCCTGCGTTCATGCACTTCGACGGATTTTCGCGCTTTGCGACACAAACAAAGACGGTATTCTCGATGCAGCGGAACTGAACGAGTTTCAGGTTTGCTCTCTTTTTTTTTTTCCTTCTGCGTGCGTTCCGGCTGACTGGTTGACAGAGAAAATGCTTCGACGCCCCGCTACAAGCCCAAGAGCTGGAAGGCATAAAGGCCATGGTCCAAGAGCACGCCCAAGGTGGAATTCGCGACGAGGGCCTGACCGAGGCCGGTTTCTTATACCTGCACACCATATTTATTCAGCGAGGGCGCTTGGAAACTACGTGGACGGTGTTGCGCAAATTCGGCTACGCGGAGGATCTTCGGCTAACGGAGTCGTTCCTGTTACCCAAGTGCGTCCCGATCCCGCAAAGAATCACTGGCACTCGTTCTAACTTGTTTTCATTCAAGATTCGAAGTTCCTCCCGATTGCTCCGTCGAGCTTAGCCCTCTTGGATATCAGTTCTTCACCGACATCTTTGAGATATTCGACAAGGTATATACTAGCCAATCAAAACGCGCACTTTATCAGATTTCTGATGGGCTTCATGGTTAGGACATGGACGGAGCTTTGAACTTTATGGAGCTCAAAGAGCTTTTTGGTACGTCACCGGGGAACCCATGGGCAGCACAGAAGTTTCCGGACACAACGTTATCGGATGATTCTGGCTCAGTGACGCTACAAGGATGGTTGGCCCAATGGAGGTACGTCGTATTATTTGAGGATATGTGAATGGCTAATTCTTATTCAATTATGCAGTATGACGACACTGCTCGACCATAAAACTACCTTGGCGTACCTTGCGTACCTAGGGTATCCTGGAGAACCACGCACAGCTGCCCTTCAAGTGACTCGGCCGAGGAAGACTGATCGAAGGAAGGGTAAAGTGACGAGGAATGTGTTCTTGTGCTACGTCTGTGGAGCTGCTGGATCGGGCAAGACATCTCTGTTGCGTGCTTTTGCGAACAAGTCGTTCCAACCTACGTATGAACCGACGAGCAAGATGATCACAGTCGTGAATGCGGTGGACATTGACGGATCTGAAAAGTATCTTGTGGTAAGTGTGCTTCCGCTCTTGTAGANGGGGGGACTGCGGCTAAGGTGATTTCGTGCAGATGCAAGAATTCGGTTCGAGATATGAAGCAGAGACACTTCGGAATCCCAAGAAGACGGACATTGCGGATGTGATTGTCTATGTCTACGACTCGAGCGACACCAATTCTTTCTCTTATATTAGCAACCTACGAGTAAGTCGAGCGGGCGCTTTCTGCTGATGATGATTCTGTGTCGCTCATTTCTGCGCAGCAACAATATAATCTAGACCATATACCCACTTTGTTTGTGGCGACCAAGTCAGACATGGATCTGGCGATGCAGGTGGGTGATCTTCGAGAGAGTGATGTCGTCAAACGCTGAAAATTTCGCTTCGCAGCGACACGAGGTACAACCGGACGTTTACTGCCGACGACTGGGGTTGCAGGTCCCTGTGTCCGTCAGTGTGAACACAGGGCAGCTTGCCGATGTTTTCCATTCGATATGCAGCATCGCGATGAACCCGTGGGTGACAGCTGTGATTCGTTGTAATGGCATGTTTCGCTCATCACCCCCCTAGATGGTCTGCAATTCCTGGAGGGGCGGACCGCGCGATGACGGCAGCGGCGAGACTGAGGATGTACGTGACGGTGACGGCGCTGCTGGGGGGAGGGACGGCGGGGCTGATCATGCTTGTGCGCACGCTGCTGCGGCCGGGGGGGCCTGGGCTGGCTTCGTGGACGACGCCGTGGGCGACATGGCTTGTAGGTAGCAGACGGTAGCTAGCGGAATGTGTGAGGCCGGCCGAAGAGATACCTGTTTGAGGCCCGGAAGGCACGTGGTGGGGAGATTAGATCCGAAATGGCGGTGAGGCAAACTCGTGGCTGGTGGATGTTGCAACATTTAAGAGAATCCATACACGAGTCCAAGTTTCTGCAAAACCATCGATTTCTTGAACAGCATAACCCGAACCCGTAAATCTGAATTGAGTTTGCTCTGACCACCACTATGGACGAAGAGATGGCGTACGACGGCCCCGGCCCCTCTGGCCTCCAGCCCGCCTTTGAGATCCACCAGCCCCAGCAGCAGCCCCCACCAGCCCCGGGCGATCCTAATCGAAAACAACTGTGAGCCCCACCCCTCCCCCTCGTGCGCTGGCACTCACCACCCCCCTCCCCGCAGTGATCTCGTCTTCATTCAGGATTGCACAGGCAGCCAGGGCAGCTACATCTCCTCAGCCACCAAGAACATCGAACAAATCTGTGCCCACATCTTCGAGTCGGGGAAGCTCCAGAGTCCCGAGGACCTGCGTGTCGGCCTCGTCGCCTTTCGCGACCATCCCCCGCAAGATCACACCTACATCACCAAAAACTTTGGGTTCTCTTCAGATATCAGCCAGGTGAAGAAGGATTTGACCACGTTGTATGCTTCCGGGGGTGGGGATGGCCCTGAGGCCGTTACCGCGGCTCTGGCGGAGGCCCTCAATATGGACTGGAGAGAGTATGCGAGCAAGATGGTCGTCCTTATCGCGGATGCCCCGCCTCATGGGATTGGCGAGTATGGAGATGGTGCGCGTCGGCTATTATCTGTTCGTTGTTTTTGGGAGCTCTGACCATTTTTTTTTAATGTAGGTTTTGATGATGGGTCTCCTGATGGGCATGACCCACTTGTGCTCGTGAGGGCTATGGCGTCGAAGGGCATTACCTTGGTGCGCTTTACAATCCTTTTGTCCAATCCCCGAGCTGACTGTCGGGCCTATAGTTTTTCGTGGCCTGTGAGCCAGCGCTGAGCGGGTACTCGGTGAGTCATGCACGCTCATTCCCGTGCAGAGTCGGGGTTTGCTCATCTCGTTCCCCTGCTAGTATGCCACCGATTTCTACCAAGCGATCACAAGTATCACCTCGGGGCTCATGCTTCCATTGACGACAGCTGACCTGCTAACCCACGCCATTGTTGGAAGTGTTCTAGAGAACCTCGATATGGAACGCTTGGTGCGCGAAGTAGGACACGCTGTTGCCCAGAGGATTTTGGGCAACAACGAAAGCGTGGACGACGTTGCTCGCGAGCTGCACGAGAAGCTCCTTCTCCGAAACGAAAGCACGAAGAAGGTCGTCATCGAGAGCATCTACAAGGAGTCGGAAGAGGCGAAGCATAACGTCGCGGTCTTCACGCAGGCACCTTCGTTGAAGGAGGCTCGGCCTTTGTTAAAGCGGGTAAGTACGTCTCGTTAATATAGCTTCCACTCTATCTGACAGTCTTNGGGACGCAAAATAGGTGAACGGCACACGCTTCACTGACAAGTACCTCCAAGCACGGCACTCCTTGTCTCGCTCCAGCTATACCTCGTACGGATCGCTTCCTCCACGTTCGCCACCGGCCAAGGCAGCCACTCCCAAGACGNCCCCCGTCTTCGCCTCCCCGAAAAGTTGTCAGCGATTTCGCTGCTTTCGGCGCCCCCAAGTCAGTCAGCGTATTCGGTACGGCTGTCGCTACGTCTCCCTTCTCCCTGGCTGGAGGCAAGGCTGCGTTTGGTGGCATGAGGCAAGGACCCTCTCGGTCGGCTATCGATGACGATGACGATGAAGACGATGACGGGCGGCAGCGTGTCGAGCTTCGAGAGGACTCCATCTCCTTGGACCAGGTGAGAGACCCATCCTTCTGTACCTGTCCTGCAAGAAAATACTGACCGCATTCTCTCTTTCAGGCCAAACGAATTGCAATGCAGAGCGCCTGGAGAAGCTTGCGAGCTTGATTACTTTTTCTTCATCTCGACGATGACCATTCTTTCATTTCTGTCNTTTTTTTTTTCGAAAAGGAAAATCATTTTCAATGTAATATAGTACCCGCCATCCTAGGCTATCATCATTCCTATCCTGGCTGTAACTGTCTCTGGACTCCCCTGCGATAGATGATTCGATTGGTTTCTTCTACTATTATACCGACAGTACCTATCGTGGATACAGTATACAATGGCTTCGTTCGCCCCATATTCATTCTTGATGGTTATGTTATTTATGATTCTTACGAGTTGTTTACGCCCCGCTCAGATGTGGTGCAGCAGTCGCTGTGTCTGTGCCATGTGGATAGTGCATTGTACTATACTATAGCTCAGCAATAAACTAATAAGCAGGACAAGCGAATGAGGAGAGAGAGAGAGCTGGTACATTGGCAGCGAGGAACGGGTATCAGGATGTCGTCTCCTCGTGCTTCCGCTTCTTTTTCTTTTTGGGCGGGGATTCGTCGTCGCCGTGCTCTGGGGGATCGCCGTCGGGAGCGTTAGAACGTTCGCGTTTGGTCTTCTTCCGTTTCTTGGAACTTTCGTCTTTTGATTTGTCTCCCGGTTTGCTCTTCTCCTTCTGCTTCTTCTCTTTCTTGTCCTTTTTCTTCTTGGTGACCTCTGTGGTACTGGAGTCTTCGTCGCGTGTTGAGGGTTCATCGGGTTTGGGTTCCTTGGAACGTTTCCGTTTCTTCTCTGGACGAGGCTCCTGCGGCTGATCTGTAGCCTTTTCTTTCCCTTTCGAAGAGCTAGCTCGTTTTGAGGCGAAACCCTCCTCCTCAAGCTCTGCCTCCTCCTTCTCCTTTTTCTTCTTTTCCTTCTTCTTTTCCTTCTTCTGCGCACTGTCCACGTCCTTTTTCTTTTTCCTCTCCTTCTCTTCCTTCCTCCTCTTTTTCTCTTCCTTCTCCTGCTTTCGTATCCGCTTCCTCTCCCGTTCAGCGTCAGCATCATCCTCTCCGTTTTCACCATCGACTGCAACCTCTGCATCCTCCGAGCTGTCCTTCGTCGAGGAATCTGCGGTCGCGAGCCGCATCGAAGACGCCTGCTTCAGCATATCCTTCACAGACGTCGAGCCGGAGGTATCGTCGACGGCATATTGAGGGTTCGGCGAGGATTCTCTAGCCGTCTTCTCGAATGCAGTGCCGGGACCGAGGACGGGCCCTCTGAAGAAGCGCGAGTACAGTCCCCTACGGGCTGCTTCGCGTTTTGCTGTTACGATGAGGCTGTAGCGAGGTGCGGCCTCGGAGGAGGATGGTGTGCTCGTTCCAGAGGTAGAGGAAGAGGAGGACAGTAGGTCGTGTGCGGGTGTGCCCTTGGTAGGTCGGCGATTGCATATGATGCCTGTTGCCGTTCGTTTCAAGGTTGGCTGGGGTTGCTTGTAAGATGGGGTGAAACACCTTTCGCGTGGATCTCGTTTGAACTCACTTTGGAATTTTGGGTTTCGGTATCGTCGCTGCTGCCTTGCGCTTCGTCGTCCGAGTCGTCGACTTTGACTTTGATAGCGCTCGCAGCAGCTGAGAATAGACTAGAATTTGTTGATCATTTGGTTAGAAATTTTATCTAGCACTTGGTAGGAATGAACGAAGACGTACTGGTCCCAGAAGGGAAAGGCTTCATCGCGGTCTTTGCCCAGCCCAGCAAGATTTTTCTTTTTGGCGACGGTGATGGGCTTTGAGATGGCTCCCTGACGAAGCCCAGTGCCCTTGCCACCCCACCCCTGGGCTATGAGATACGAGTGCCCATCCAAGGGCATCTCTCGAGAATTTTCAAGCGCCTAGTTGGTGGAAGCAGGAGAGGGTAGCCGTGGGATGATATCACCAGAAGTTGGATTCGATGTGTTGCAAAAGGTTTGTCAGATCTCTTGACTTTTGCCAGTGTTCTCTCTACAGAATGGAATTTAAATTTGGATCCTCTCTTTCTCAATGGTCGACTTTCTCGATCTCCCCATCGATCTCCTACCTTGTGTCCTGAGCTTCGTCGTCAAAGCGAACCATCTTGCAGCGGCAGCTGTTGTAGACAAGACTTGGAATGTCTTCGCTACACCGCTGTTGTATGAACGAGTGTCGATTTATTCGTGGCACAAGGAGGGAAAGGTGAAGGTACGCGTTATAAACCAGTCGTGAATCGAGCGAATCTCTGAGTTGCGATAATCCCATAGGTCCTGCAGCTTTTCTCCACCTTGGGTAATCACCTGCACCTCGCGAAACACGTCCGCCGGCTTGGTACGCAGTTGACCGGCCCCCCCCTGCTGCAGAGGTTCATCCTCAGTGCATTGACAGAAATCAGAGACTTCCCCAAAGCGATCCTCAATTCCGAAGGCGACATTCCCGAGCTAGTTCTCAAGGGTCTGAAGAACTGTCGAAACCTCCATTCGTGCACCTGGACGCGTGATGGTTCACTCAGCTCTGAGATTCTTGGAGCTTTATCCTCTGCATCTGAACTACGAGAGCTCGAATTTAATGGCCATAGTCAGGGCCAATACGATCCCAGGATGCTTTGCCAGTTCAAAGCTTTATCCAAGATATCCGTGATTATGCCCAGCAGCGCTGTCATCTCGCAGTTGCGCTCAATGTTCGAGGTGTCTGGGTACCATCTTCGACACTTGACGGTGATATGCAAGGTGGGCAGACTAGTGTGGCTCACGTCCCCAATATTCGTGCTGAAGCATTCCCCCCTCTCCTTTGTGCTGTAAATCCCCAGTCATCCCCAGTGATCAACGACGATGTGCTTGAGAGTATGGCCTCGTCACTGACCAATCTGGAGCAGTTTTATGTTACAGGTTGTCCCAAAGTTACTGAGAGAGGTGTTTCTGCTATTATCTCATCAAGTCAACCTGGTTTACGTGCGCTGGGTCTGGAAAGCGTTTCCCCTCGATTTGTAAGTTCATGTCCATCCACAAATAGTTCACTTACCCCTCGTTTAACCATTGCGTGCCAGAACATAAGCACGTTCGCTCGCCACTACGCCAACACAGAGGCATTGAACAACCTTCGCTCTATCACTCTTACCATCTCCCGCTCACTGGCTGATGTAGAAGGTTGGACGAAAGCAGTCTTGCATCTCTTATCGTCTTCGCCACTCGAGAGATTCCAGATATACGCCACGTCCTCGGATGTTACTGTGCAGCATAAATCCACGGGGTTGCTAGAGTCTACGATGGCGACCTTTTGGGCCAACATCGTTGCAGTTCATGGACATCGACTACGCAGATTTTCTGTGCACCGCATGCCTATCAGTCTGGCTTCCATCCACGCAATATGCTCTCGATGCCCGAACCTCGAAGAGCTCTTTCTCGTGGCGGAGCCCCGTTCATTGGTGAGACCTCCACCCTATACTTCATCTAATTAGCTGATTGTTCAACCCGGTGGCTCGCCCTATAGGACGTTCTTCCCAGCTCGTTCTCCCGCGCACCCAAACTGAGGACGATCCACATCAATTACCCTCTGGAAACACGATCGACTAGTACAGACACCGACGATGAAGGCGACGATGCTGAGCACGAAGATCCTGGTTCTGTCCTTTCTCCTTCTGACGCCCTTGCGCTCGTGAAACGCTGTGGACCTTCCATCACACAGTTTGGTTGCAATGCAAAAGTCTGGCAGGTGAGCTACTTCCCTTGGCGGTAGGTGTTTGTCGGGTCCTGATTAGGTTCATAGGTTGGCCGAGCCATCTCAATGGAGGAGGATGGCACTGTCACCTCAGATGTCGTCCTGCTACCATATGAAAGCCCCGACATTCCTGAGCAATTCCTTGTTGTGAGGACTTAGAATTTTCCGTGTGTAGCTGCACTATTATATTAGGGCCGGCCTATGCCCTCAGTATTAAACCTAGTTGTAAGTCGATAAATAGTACATGAAAGCTAGCTTGATTGTGAAAACAAGAGAGAACATGTCCTGTAGATAAATAAAGACTCCAATGTGACCTAAGAGAAAGTAAGAAAACCACACGCATCAACACTTGAACCGGGGTCCCAGAGCCCTCGTCAGTAGGCTCTCATGCCTCCCGTCCACCTGATCACAGGCAGTAATCACCACGTCCGAAAACTTGCTGTACGTATGGTTGTCCGGTGTAGAATCCGTGTACACAGCTCTTGGCAGCAACGCAGCGATAACAGCATCACCCGAAAGCCTCTGACAATGATCCAAATGCAGCTTCTGCAACTTCGGCAGCCTCAACTTCATCGACCCATCTTCTCTATACGCCGGCTTCAACAAGCTGATGACCTTGTTCGACATATCCGAAGCCACGATCCTAAACTCCTCCAGCTCGGGCAGCCGGTCAAACACCCAATGGAAATCTTTCGTTCGCATGTCACTGTAATCCATTTCCAGGACTCGCAGAGGCGGCCGACTTCGGGTGATGAGAGAACGGAGGCCCATACCCGTCGCGTGGTCGCTCCAGGGGGATTGCGAGAAATCTCGTGCCTCGTCGTCGCTATCACCCACATCCCCCGAGTACTCCGCACTTCGCACCCGGAACTCGACGTTCAGGTACGCTAGAATGAGGGTGTTTAGTCGGGGAGTCCACAAGCGGGAGAGAAGGCGTCGTGTGATACATGTTGTGCGAATGTGTAGGATCTCGAGATGGGGAAGGGAGACGAGAGGGAGTGGCGCGTCGTAACTTAATGGCTCGTCGTCGTGTTGCCACCCTTCGAAGATGAAGGCGCGCAAGGCCGGGCAGGCACAAAGCAGATCAAGGATGGCTGCCGCGTTGGTGTGGGTTGCTTGGAGGAGGCCTTCAGTGATGGTGAGGTGGGTAAAATGGAGTGGGACGAGTTGAGCGGAATATGGTAGGGCAGTAATTCGTATCTGCATCAAGCCATCCTGGGTGAACGTGGGGAAACGCTTAGAGGAAGGGCTTTCCTCGTCGTTTTCAATGCCCTCTTCGTCCAACTCGTCAAAGTCGTATTCGTATATCGTGAGCGCCAGCCGATCGAATGGAATTGGATCGACGACCTCGGAAGAGAGGGGCATATCAAGCATATTCAAATGCTCGGTTCGGAAGCCTGACGTGGCGAACGTCCGCCATCGCGAAACTGAGGGGAGGAGTGGCGAGAGGATGGACAAAACGCGGTCCGGATCATGGGTTCGAACTTCAACGTCCAGCGAGAACGGTTGGGATTTCTCGAGATAGAGGGCAGCTTGCTCGTGCAAACAGCTGATAGGCAGTTTCGTGTTGTCCAGCATGATTCTTCTCCAGAGAACGGGGGACGCGTTGGTAATGTGCATCCACCTCCGACAGACACTCCGGGTGGTGAGAGCAGCGAGAGGCTCGTCGGCCGCACATTGGGCGAATATAGCGATAATGAGCTCTGTAGGGAGGTTGGAGATGGGTGCTGGTCGTTGCTGGGCGGCCTGGGCGGAGAAATCCATGTTGAAGGCGGTGGTAGAAACCTAGGGGACAAGGGTCAGAACCGACGAGGGACATGACGGAAGCGTGGGAAAGAAGGCATTGGAGAAGAAGACTGATGAGGCGCAGCTCCTTGAGAGCCTTGGACAAGTGGAATATCTGGAGAGGCTCGTACACGATCCTGGTCCTGGCCCTTCTTCTCTGCTGCGTTGCTACGACGGGCTCGATGTCCAGAGGGTCCAGCCACGACTGCTCTCGAGAGGACTTGAAGCTTGCCCCAAAGATCTCGCATTATGGAGGAAACGAGTAAATTGGGATTGTGTGAGAGATCATACGGTGACAGCGGCCACGCTGTGGGTGGCCGTCGACGATAGCGGCGTCCACCGTCGTCGGCCTCGATGCAATAAAGGCATGGCGCTCAGAGGACCCTGAGGGGAGCTGACAAAGCCGGGTACGGCATCCAGCTGTACAGTTTATCGGGCATTGCCGAAGCCTCATCACGGACAGTGCAACCACGCAGATCGACACAAGAAAACGAGCCCCAGCCCTCGCGTCCGCTCCCTTCAATAATCCTCAAAACAACATGCCGGGGGTACGAGATATCAGGTCCGTCCTAGAACCTCTGCTCGTCCGAATTAATCCTCATTTTGAGCCCAATTATCGCCAATTTTGTCTCGTACAATCGATAGCGCGGAAGACTTCATCAAGGCCTACGCTTCCCACTTGAAGCGATCTGGAAAGCTCGAGGTGCCAACATGGGTCGACCTCGTCAAAACTGGTGCCTACAAGGAGCTCGCTCCCTATGACCCTGACTGGTACTACGTCCGTGCTGGTGCGTCATATTGCGCTCTTGATCAAGGAGCCGAAATCTGAGGGTATTTGCCAATCAAACAGCTGCTGTTGCACGACACATCTACCTCCGAAAAGACGTTGGTATTGGCGCTTTGACCAAGCTCCACGGTGGCCGCAACCGACGTGGAAACCGACCCTCACACCACGGCGACTCTTCCGCCAGCGTCCAACGCAAGGTTTGCCAATCACTCGAGAAGATTGGCGTTTTGGAAAGGTCCGACAACGGTGGCCGAAGAATCACACAGGACGGCCAGCGGGACTTGGATCGTATTGCAACTGCCGTCGCTGAGGAACAGCGGGAGGAGGAGGAGGAGGAGGAAGAGGAGGAGGAAGAGGAGGAAGAAGAGTAAACGCTCTACGCCTAGGAGCAGGTTGGGGTCTGGGTGGTTATGCTTCCTCCTTGTCTTTTATCATGCCGTTCAACATATCACCGCTCCCCGCATGTTTTTTCACTTCACTTTTCCATGATATGCACCAGCAATCCAAAAAGATATCGCAAGGACATACCATTGAATTGAGCGTCGGTTCCCGTCCTTCCGTGAGCTACATTTGGTGTTCTGGTGCTTGGAGCACTGTCTTTATTCATGGATTGCCCGCAATCCGCTTGGACGAGATCTCATTCCTTGTAAGGATCGTACGGCTGTTGCCACTGCTCTCCAAGAGTTAAACCTGTTTGGTTCAATACAGCATGACGCCCGTCGCCCACATCGGTTACGGAATCTATACCGCTGATGCGCCATATAAACCCCACTCCATCATGTCGTCCCACTACGAAGCTCTTCATCTTGCTCCTGATTGACATCTCTCTACAGCGCAGAAGCTAGGGCTACTATGACTGGATTTGAAGATCTGATTGGAAAGCCTGCGCCTTCTTTCACTTTACCGAACTATGACGGACAACCATTCGAGTTCATGCCAGGTGGTTCTGGTCTCCCCACTGCCTTGCTCTTCTACCCTCAGTCTGGTCAGCACGGACCCTTGAACTCGATCTCCAAACAGCTGACGCATCCCTTCGTAGGATCGTATGGGTGTACCCAACAAATCTGTTCCTTCCGAGATGCAGTGATTGGTGGGCACACAAACACAATCGAAGTGGTGTGACACTAAGGCAAAGCTCTGTTACAGAGCAGACGACCTTCAAACCAGAGAATTCGCAGGTCATTGCGATTAGTCCAGACCCAGTTGAGAAGCAGAAAGAATTTGTTGAGAAGCAAAATATTCCTGTGAGTGCGGTTTCAATCCCCCCCTTCATTGAACCCAAATTACCCAGTAATACCGTACTAGTTCCCCGTCCTGAGCGACACGGAAAAGGAAGTGCCCAAGCTGTATGGCATCGGGAAAGGGTTATTTGGGTTTGCTCCTATCGCTCGAGTGACATTCATCGTCGACAAAGACGGAATCATCAGGTAAGTTTGCTACTGCTTGAAGTTTGGTCGGTCCCGCTGACGTTTGATCAATGGTACAGGGATGCCTTGGACGCGACGATGAACTATGGCGCGCACCAAAAATTTGTCGATAAATGGTTCCAGAAATTGGAGGGCGAGTCAGCTACCACCGAGTCTTGAGTTTCCTGTATATATTTCTTCTCTGTAAGTACTACATAGTGGTGGAATGCAAGTGCGGTGAATTGCCGGGTGACCCACACCGTCACTTGATGGGGGTAATGGAAATCACGGACCCAGCTGCAGGTGGACCGGCAAAGTGCAAAACCATGACACCGAGCATCTGCTTAGTCTTATCCCCCGGGCTTGTGTCCGCCTTTCCTCTGTTCCCCTCTCTCATCTTGACCCCGTCCAGCCGCCTAGGTGAGCCAGCGCTCTGTGCTGCAATATCGTCGGATCTCATTCTCGCCGCCTACAGCCCGCTGCAACTCCCATACAACACTCGAACTCTTACTTGACTTCTATTTTTAAAATGCCTATTGTCACCTCTGTGACCAAGTTGCTTGGAATTCGAGTGTATGTTCTCCTGGCCTTTGCTTAGGCGTTGGTCCTGATCGTCCCCGTACAGGCCCGTTATTCAGGGAGGAATGCAATGGTACGGAGCCCAATGCTTCAATACTGAGATCTTTACAAAATGGGAACTCTTAGGGTTGGCGTTCCCCAACTTGTTGCTGCTGTTTCAGAAGCAGGTGGCCTCGGTCAGTCCTCATCTCTTCCTGTGGCAGCAACCCCCATCTCAAGGGTTCGTTAGGCATCTTGACCGCTCTCACTCAGCCCACTCCCGACGCTCTTCGTGAAGCCATCCGGGAGACCCGCAGGCTCACTTCAAAGCCATTCGGTGTCAACATCACCCTCTTGCCCAGCATCACCCCTCCAGACTACCCTGGCTTTGCAAAGGCCGCTGTCGAGGAGGGCGTCCGCATTATCGAGACCGCTGGTAGCAACCCCGGGCCTTTGATCAAGTACTTCAAGGAGAACGGTTGCATTGTCATCCACAAGTGCACCACCATCCGGCACGCGAAGGTGAGATGAGAATCAAACAGTTTGCATGCTTCCCAGATTGATATTCACACCCGCCCAATTTTAGAGTGCTGAAAGGCTCGGTGTTGATATTCTCAGCATTGATGGGTTCGAATGTGAGATTTTTGTGAGGTGATTATTGCGGACTTCTTTTTTTGACCGATATGTTTCAGGCGCTGGACATCCCGGAGAAGACGATGTGGGCGGTCTCGTCCTGGTACGTCGCGTTGTCCAGACACTTTCTTTCGTTCTAGTATGCTAACTGTCCTGCTCGCCTAGCTCGCTCGCGCCGCACAAGAGTTGAAGGTCCCTTTCATTGCTTCTGGTGGCGTCGCCGATTCTCGTGGCATCGCTGCTTCCCTCGCCCTTGGTGCTGCTGTAAGTATATCACATTAGTAGAACGAGAAATCTTGTAGGGCTAACTTGAAACATTGACAGGGTGTTAACCTGGGTGTGTAGCCTATTTTCTTATCGCTGATTTACCTGGCCGAGTTTTAATGAACTTGACAACGATGCAGGAACTCGCTTCATGTGCACTGTCGAGAGGTTCGTCTATTGACATACCAAACATGCAACCCATAAACTGACGCGTTTTGAATTTGAATAGTCCCATCCACCAAAACATCAAGGACAAGATCGTCGCATCCACAGAACGCGACACCGTCCACATCTTCCGCACTCTCCACAACACCGCTCGTGTATTCAAGAACAAGGTCTCCCTGGAGGTGGTAGAAATCGAGAAACGAGGAAACGCAAAGTTCGAAGAACTCAAAGACCTCGTCGCTGGCGCCCGCGGGCGTCTGGTATACACCAACGGCGACCCAGACTACGGGATCTGGTCGGCGAGTGTTGCTATGGGCTTGATTAACGATATCCCTACGTGCAAGGACCTACTTGAGAGATACGAGAGGGAGGTGCAGGAGATTATCGGCGGGCTGGTACCCGTCGTTGGCCTGAAGGCTAAGCTCTAGGGTTTTTTTCGTTACCTTGGTGTCAGATTGACGTGTAGGCTTGCTATCAGGGAATTTTAATATCTCGTCTGGACCATCATACTTCTTGTGCATGCTGCTGAACTTTTTGAAGGTGCTGCGGCTGCGGGTTATGGCCAGGTTGTCAGTTACAGGACGCGTCTATTGGAGGCTAGGAAGAATTTGCAAACGGCGTTTTTATTTGTGTCGGGGTTGCTCGCTGGTGCCTGATTCAGGGTACGGTCGGTTCGTTATCGGTTGCTGGGATGTCTTCTTGGGCGGGTCCTTGGACAATCTCCTGGATCGCTGGGAAGGACCTCCTTGCCCCTTGTTGGCATCCACTTATGGATCTCCCGCGTCTGTTTGAGGGTGCTGCAGCGGCGGACTCAGTATCCCTAATATTACTCGACCGCCAAAGATTGGAATCGCAGCGCCAGGTGAGCGATCTCAGGTGATTTTCTATAGCTCTCAGTCTCCTCACATGAATTTAATAATCGAATGGACAGACTCCGATGCCTTCAAACGCGTGTATGCCACGGTTAGCTACGGCTCAGTAGACTCAAGCTCGGGAGATAAGACCTTAAACACCTGCGGTTCGAGCGCAGGACCGTCTGGAAGCTGACAGCTGTTCTGTCCCAGGAGATTGGCGGGAAGTGGCGATTGTTTGAAGGAGGGCGCGCGGGCAGATCTGCCCTAATTGGCCAGATATGTGTTTCCCAAGCGATCTCCTCTCGCCCAGGCCGCAGAATATTGATAGTTTGATACAGACCCAGCATTTGGCGTATCGCGTAGGACAGCAGTGAATACTGCTAAGTCTCTGAGGAACAAACCGCCTCTGTCGACTGAGAAGATCGGGCCTTCGTTACCTTTCCTTCACATTGAATTAAAACGGTTCGTATCAGGGTGTTTGAGTTAGACCATTGATTGCAGATATAGACTAGTCTCCAATTGGCATCTGACTGCCCCTCTTTTGTCGAGAACGGATATCTCGTGTTGGCTGGCTCGTATTCAATTTCCAGAATGTTCGTGACAAAGACGCTCAAGTCCCACTACTCCCACTTGGAGCGATTCAGACTTCTTTGAGGGCGGTATATCGCGACACATTTTGAAATGCGAACCCAACCTGGACCCCGGCAACCACTTCGTGTGAGCGAAAGAATATATAATTCAATAGACATCAGCGCACGCGTGCATGACGCACGAGCGAAGTCCCATTTCATTTTCGTAGTTGAGTCTAAACGACAGATGCCCGTTGACTGGCCCCGAAGCATAAACTTTGCGAACGAAAGAGCTTATTATTGCTTGGGGACCTACGCAGAGGCCCGTTTGCGCGTTCCTTGTCCCATCTTCCACACACACACGCACTGTAACACCTCATCGTTCAGAACCTCCTTTGGCGCTGCATGATTCCCCAAAAACGCACGGCGTCCGGATCGGGTTTATGTGGTTCTGGCGATTNCCCCCCCTGCTAAAAAGCGGAAGAGTTCTTCAGCCATGAGTACCTCTTCCTCGTCGATGTACACCAGCGACTCGGATCCGGATAGTGACTATACGCCAAGCGTTGACTTGGACGACTCAGATGACGACGAAGACGAAGAGCAGGATGATAATAGGCGCCATACACGGAGCGGTAACGGTAATGTCGCTGGCGCGGACAGAGCGGTGGCGCCGGGCACGCCGGCCAGCGTCGTTCACACTCAGAGTCTCCGTGCAAATATTGAGGAGGCAGTAAATGGAGAAATGGATATGGTCATCCCGTTGTGCATGCGACAGAATTGCCACTGCAAGTCTCACAATGCGGCTTTAGCACCTGTGGATAATAATCCTACCTGCCCGGATTCCAACGTCATGGTCTTCGACGGTCCATCGCAGACATTCCGAGAATGGAGGGCACCCGCAGCTCGAGAGAGGCAAGAAAAAGAGGTGCAGACAGATACCTTTGTATCGTATGAGCAGGAACAGGAGAAGAACCTCCAGAGATCTCACTCACCCGTTGAGCGTCTTGATCCAGACAAGATCACGCCGTATGTGGCCGACTGTGAGTAGACTTACCTTCAGCTTATCGCTTGTAGCGCTGACGAGTATTCACGAATGGTAGACGTCCAAAGAGCATTGAAAGCTGAAGAAGAGGTGAAGGAACTAAAAAATAAGAGTAAGTGGCTAGCTGACTCTTAGTGAGAGTATCTACTAACCAATCGTTTGTCAAGTCTTGGTTGAGAGAATGGCATACTCGACTGAGTACAGTAAAGGCGAGAAAGAAGTCGCGATTCTTGGTATGTAATTTTCTTGATCTCCAAGCACATTTTATAACTGTCGACTCGTGGTAAGCAGTGCAGAAATATCTGATACAGGAAGAGGAGTTACAGCAATGCAGAAGGGATTGTTTCGAGAAGAGTACGAAGATTACATGTCTTGAGAAGCGTCCGTCGTAGCTGTGGTTAACCTCCCCAAATAGTATTATCTGTTGACAACGTCGCTCTCAGACACAAAACTCCCAAAGGCAGATGAAAAGAGAGTATATTTACTTCAAAGACTATCTTTTGCCACTGTGAGCCTGCTAGCCAGACTCGACAGGACATTGATAGCCGCCCAGAGAACACGTGACCGCCGGCACATAACTCGGGCCCGCAACCTGAAAGGAATGAGCGGCCATTGAATTGGCAGGTTCGGACTTGCGCGATGTCGACCGCATCTTCGTCTGCCGTCCTCGCAGACGCCCTCTCTGTTCTCTCCAAAACAACTCACCAAATCGTCAGTATGCTCGATCGTATATCCTAGAAATAGTCCTGACAGTCGGCAACAACAGCTCGCAGATGCAGAGGCACGGTCACGGTCTGAGGTGGCACGCGCGACGTCAGACGCTAATGAAACACGCCATCAGCGCGACGACGCCTTGAAAGAGTTGCACGCATTACAGTTGGAGGTGGAGGCGCTCCGACGGGAAACTACGGCGGCAAAGGCTGCGGTATGTGCTCTTGATTCTATGACGGTCTATTTTATCTGAATCATGGCCACTCAGCATGCACAAGCCGAATTGAGAGTATGTGTTTCTCCCTTTATGCTTCGGAACGACTGTGCTAAAGTCGCTCAACACACAGGTAGCACATCAGTTAGACACGCTGAACCAGAATGCGGAGACTATAACGCAGCTACGGAGAGAGGTCAATCAGTGGAAAGACCAGTCGAAGAACTGGCAGGAACATTTTCTGCGCGTCGAGCAAGAACGATGCGCGTTGTCTTCTCGGTTTGACGAGTTGGTATCGGAGCGACTACAGGTACGCCCAATTTGCATTCTTAACGGCCCACATATTCATCTAACATTCATGCTAGTGGTGTCGGAATCCTTCCAACGTCCACACACCGCTCTCTCGATATCAAGAGGGTCTCAATGGCGCCAGTGGGTCCAGTAAACGGGAAGAACAATCTTCCCCGATGAAATCATCGGTACTGAAATCCACGCTTCCTTTCAAAGACGGAGAGGACGCTTCCCTGAACACCACCGCCTCCACCTCAGTAGAGGGCCGCAAACCAAAACACCCTCCAGGGTCAAGCGCGAAAAAGCGTGCCTTGCACAACCATTCTACACCCGTCAACGTCGATTCTCCTCTGTCGCACGTCAAAGCCCCTTCGTCAAAGAGCCGCAATGTCGAGGTGACTCGGACTGCCAACCACCAGTCGACCATTCGGTCCTCGACCGTTATCCGTCGCGTCCAAGCCGTGGTACATGTCAAGCGGGAAGGATCCGACGAAGAAGTCGATCCAAAATCCGAACAAACGCAAGCAAATGGAGAACCTAGACTACGGAGGAAGCGTAGCAGAATGATTGTCGAAGACCCGCAAGACGATCCTGAAGACTCGGATGACAATGACAATGCGGCAGTTGCGCGCAGCCTACGCACCGTGAAACCAATCAATTACGAGGAGAGTGACTTTGAAGAACAAGAAAGCGACGAGGATGAGTTGATGATAGGCAAAGAGGTATGTTTCTGGGTCGCTTTCCATGGATCTTCCCTCTGACCACAAGATCGATCCCAGGACAAGCGTGAAGGCGCTGGCTCGACGTCCAAGCATCGCTCAAAAACATTGAACGGTCCACACACGAAGAAACGGCAAAAGGTGTCCTAGCCTTTCACGCGTTCACCGTTTCTACATTTGCTGTCGATTTAATTTCGTTTTAACTGGCCAGATATGATGTGTACAATACGACCCTGGAGCGCTAATAATGCATTGGTTGTAACAACCTGATATACATTGGGATGGTACAGTGTGCAGAGGTATCAATCACATCAGCTTGCCGCTCCCATAGCCTGAGGCTGTCGACGAGCTTGCACCGCCCGACTTTTTCAAAACTCTGGTGGTGGCGAACAGGACACTGTCTAAGATCGAGGCGACAGTCAGCACTCCACCGATAATGGCGCACGTCCTATGGGCAAATGGTTAGTACAAGGATGCAAAGGCGGCAAGCTCTGCGACGTACGAGGTCAGGAAGTGTGCAAAGGATTGCTGGACCTCAGAATGCACGACTTGGATGGGCGAGATCTCATAGTTGAAGAAGGCACCCGGAAGTCCGCTGACACCATGCTGCACATGGATACCTCCAGTCTCTCCGTTCAATCCCTCGCTCAAATCACGCTCAAAGGAAGTCGTGCTGTATTGGTGGGTGTTGACCTAAAGGACTGGTGAGAAAGCACCTGGGAGGTGAGGAGAGCGATACATACGACATTTCCTTCGAGAGTTCGGAATTGAGTTGAGACGACCTTGATGAAATATTGGAACATGTATTGGGCCTTGTAGGTCTGCGAAGGAATGTGGGTTAGGCCGTGGGTAGCGCATGGGGTCGAGAGCGATACATACGCGAGCTTCGACCTCATCCAAAGGATTCTTTGTCAAACCAAGTCGCTTCCTCATCTTCTGGCCAGCCTCGGCCTTCCAATAATCATACTCATCATCGCCTTCGAACGCCAAGTGGTGGATGGTATGGGAGAAATCATGTCGGTTTCCATCGTCGCGAAGGTAAGGGACCAACTCATAAATATTGTGTCGGTTGGTTTGGAAGGAACGACCGGGCGAGAGGTGGATATTTCCAATGACCTTGTTTACCCGAATACGACCAGAAATGTTGCAGCCTTCATTGGCTTGTTCTCTCAGCTTGTCTGCCCAACCCTCATTTCGGCACTAGAAGCATTCAATGAAGTTAGTTTCACATACTCACAAAGGATGGGAAAGAAGAAGGCGCGAGTTGCTCACCTGCTCAATAGCATCAGGGTTGGAGAAGCTCCATCCTCTGTTTACATACGCCGTTCGTACTTCTTCGCAAGTATTGCAGCATCCAGTCGGGGGTTCAAGTCCGCCATAGCAGGATCCACAATACCCGTCCTTCTTCGTTTCCTGAATCTTCTCCAAGTCGTTTTGTAGTTCGGCTGAATGGGTGTTGGGAATTTCAGCGCCCTGGTTGTCCAAACGGACTTTGAGGACGTTGTGTGATAGGTCTCGCTGTACCTCGCCGCTGATATCCATAATATCAAGACTCAGGACTGGATAAAGAAGCCAGGGAAATTCGGTGAGACACGCCGGTCACACGAGAAGGAGTATTGGTGCGCTCACGGTAACAAGGAACCCTGGGGAAAGTAACATTGAGGTTGACGGTGACCTTCTCTCCTCTACTCTTGTCAACCACAATGGAGGTATCGACATTGACCTTCCGGTAATCGAAGAACTCTATTGAGGTGAAGGCCAGGATGATCGCAGCGGAAATGAGAGTCACTGTCGTTTGCTCGGTTAATGCTCTGCCATTAGGTGATGGCGCAGAGACCTACGCAAAGCTCCAGTCCTTGTCTTGACCTTGACATCTTCTGTTGTCTGTAACATAGGTTAACAACGCTTAGCATCGAGGCGATATAATATTGAAGCTCACCTTGCCAAAGGCATCAATGCCCTTGAGAGTTGAAAAGAGTCCCTTTGCCATTGAAACCTATTCCGGCGGACGTGCGCCTAGGCGATGAAGTGAAAGAGGAGGTAGAAAGTACCTCTGCGAGGGAATGAATTGAATCTAAAGTAAAGCCGTCGCCAGTGACGGAGGTTTCGAGGACTTGTAGAGCATGTGACCTTAGATTGACGTGTCACCGGCACCTATCCCATACCCCGGGATACCCTCTCCGTTGATGCGCCGACATATAGCCAGAGTGCAAGTGTAAGGTCTATTAATGTGATGACGACAGGCAACTAGACAAATGAATAGCGCAGGACACTATCTCCTGGCTCCACTCATTGAATCCCAATCCTGTCTACGCCCTGCTTAACCTTGTCGATAAGGTTCAAAACACCGTCTCGCAAGCCATCAGCTTGCACGTTTATCCCCTCGTTGCTCGTTCGATAAACACCAGTCCCTGCGGGTCCTCCCAAGCTCACATTCACTCCACCAAGGTTGAGATTAAGTGCTGGGGCATTGGATGAAGACTCTGGTGGAGGGTCGTACACAGTGGCCGGGAAATTAACTGCGGCGGAGCGTATCATTTCGATGTAACTGGGCGAACAGCAGGTTAGCACATGCATGCCAAACACGAGACGAAAGATACGTACGAGGATGATCTGTGGACGCATGTTCCGCCCAGGATGACACGGACGCTTCCTGGGCTGATACCAGGCCCGTCCATCACAGAGGCGGGATCCTGGTTGAAAAGGGTCACCGTTCTCGCCTCTCCGTACGTAGCGCCTCCGATCATGAAGACGATTACATCCTGAGGTCTTACAAGAGAGATGGGTTACAATAAATTCTTTCATCAACAACTGAAGCTCGTACCGTTGCATGCTAGCGTTCGGACCCCCTTGACCGTCCAGGAAGGGGTAACCAGTGTCTCTCAACCGTCCCTTGAAGACATTCTCCAACGTTTGCGCGAGGTGAGGTCTGTGTTGCATATACACATTTTCGACGCCCTGGTAAGCATATCAAGTCGATTAGAAGACCAGGACGCAATAACGATCTGTGCCTTCCCACCTTCAATCCTTTTAGCGCAGAGCGACCCTTAGCTAGGAAGGATTCTGTTGAGAATAAGTCATCTTGTCGCTGATCTGAGCCGGCGATGTTCAGCAAGACATAAACAAGCTTGAAAAGAGTCAGCCACGAAAGTCCTGATACGCGCTCAACCAGCAACGCACCTTGGCATCCTCTGCAGGGACACCATTCTCGAGCAGCAACTTGATCAGATTCGCAATGTTATTCGTTTGCGTTTTCTGGTATCGTAGGGCATAGAGCATGACAATGCGAAGCTTGTTGTCCGCAGGGACCGAATTGTCCATAATAACTGCTTGAGTAGCCTGAAATCGAGGAATGGTCAGCAATATCCAGTAAACGAGCGATCAGACAGTACCCTGTAATCCGCCCCAGCGCTTGTGGCAAGGCCTTGTTCTACTTCACCCACTTCCAGCAGCTTGTTCAGCCCAACCAACCGACTGAGTTCACCGACGAGAGCGACGTGTTTACTAACGTTGCCTCCCAACTTCCTGAATTCGGGGTATTCTTCAATGAATCGCTTCATGTCTGATATGGAGTTGATTGACGACGCTGAGGTAGCCAAGGACTTTTCTTGGTATTTCTGAACGTAGTCTTTCAATGTAGTCCCAAGATCGCCAAATGTCGCCAGGTAGTGGGATTGGAAGAAAGGATCGGTCGAGGTTGTCAGAGTGATGTCCTTGAGAAAGGGTCAGTGTATACAGCGTTTCAGCGCGAGGCCAGACATACTTTGAGTTCCTTGCTAATGTCAGGGACGTTGCTGAGGTCTACTCGGCCATTCTGGATGTTTAATAACTCGTGCACCATTGCCTGGTAGGTCCACTGCGACAGCAAGGGCGTTACAGGATCATTACGCCGATCCAGAATCAGTAGCAGAGGCGGAACTTGAGTTAACCGAAAGTCGAACAGGGACGATTCCGCTTGTATTCGATGCTAAGCAAGCATAACAGAGTGTGGGTCAGAGGCCAAGCTCGAGGGTGTGCTTGAAGGATCATCATACCTGGATTTCAGTCGCCAGCTTCTTAGCCATCCCACTCATCCTCTCGTAGCGGATGATAGGCTTCTTCTTTAAGCTAAGTAGTAGCGCTGTTATTCCTTCAACGGCTGATTCAAGCGCTGGTGGGGCCCATGAGTTTGGGCTTGACCCGTAGAGTGGTTTTGATGCCGACGGAATATGGTTAAGGGAAAAGAGTGAAGGTAGGATCGGACAGTAGTCAGCAAAGTACTCCTAGAGGTAGAGTAGTCAAGTCAATCGTCGTCACTAAGCGTTATGTATGGCATCGACGCACCTGGACTTCCCGGACCACTTCATACTCGTCCACCTCAGCCAGCCGTTCAATAACAGCTTTGCTCAAGATATTGCTGAAATCTGGACAATATCAGAACCCTCTCAACCCAAAATAATGTCCGATGAGATTCACCGACTGACACAGGTAATATTCCCCATACTTGGGCTCCTTCAATTCTTCCTCGAGCGCTTCCAAGCTGTCCTCGTTATTCTGCAAGAAACAGACACACTTCATGTGGGGCATGCGTTCACGCTTCATATTATCGATCCTGTCCGTTAGATAGACTTGATGTGATAGCAATACAGATTGAGTGGACGCTAGGGATACGATCGGTGTCTGCCGCCATACTTGTGAGTTATCTCCTGGCTGACTGCCGATGACATTGCAACATACTGTATGGGAGTCGAGCAGAAGAACCTTCATGGCCGACGGTGTCGACACCATCTTGTTAACGTATGTCTCTATAGCTTTGACGATGTCCATGGCGTTCACGGTCAAGTTGGTGGATGTACTGGTGATGAAAGCGGACGCGGACGGCTTCAATTCACCTCATCAGACGCGTGGGAGCCCAATGACGGAGGTGAGTTCAATATTCAGCAAAGGAGCTCGTTATTCCTGACATTCACCTCGCACAACGACGCTTGGATACTATCCGCTAACCTTTTCACTGAGCTAGAGACTCATACCTGTGGTGTCTGAGCGCTATACAAATGTATCTAGGCCTTCGACTTCTGCTGGGAACTTCTATGACAGGGATCAAGTCTTGGGACCGTCTCTTTAGGTACCACCCAGATGCGACCTCGAACTTCCAACTCCAAGGCCAATTTAAATCGTCCAGCGGGTCCAATAGGAAAGACCACCCCATTTCTCGACTTCATCGACCCTTTCCAAACCTCAGACACCTTCATACCTCTTTCGCCATTACGACACGATGCGCTTGGGGACGAAACACCTCTCCCGGACAGCAGCTTGAAGCTATCCTTAGATCTGCTAACCTTGTGTTAACTACTTATCCTTCCCGCATTCCTTTCTGGCCTCCTCGCAGCACTACGACAAACTGGGCAACGAACGCTACTGGTGCATTCCCATCTTCTATGAACCGTGAAGTCATGTCTATGTCTGTCTGTCTGCCGTATATTCCGATAACTTCGATGTGCATGACGTGCTGCGAAGGTGATCTTTCGATGCCGTACCTTTGTCTCTTCACAACTGAACCGCCGGCATACTCGACTGTCACAAACTGGTTTCGGTAGGCGGCGGTATCGCCTCTTGGTCCATTTTTTTGTATCCAAGTACTGCCTCTCGTCTAAACGTCCATGGTGCGCCCCTGTCTGTGTCCTCGGGTGTTCTGCTGCTCTGGAATGTAAGCATCCTTTAATTTGTTTCGACACTACCCGATATGCAACCCTTCTAAAAGAAGATCTCCTTATCCCCGTCTCTTTTTAGCCACTTCTGAATCCGAGAATAGATAGGCTCCTATCCTGGTTTGTAAGAACGCTATGGTTCTACTCAACTGCTGACCTCCCGCACCACAACTTGTTCGGTCCACCATGGGACAGGCGGTGAAAAGCGGTCGTAAGTTTCTGGGTATGTATAGAACTCTCACTCCGAGTGGGTATTTTCCTCGGGATCCGGCTCACAGACCGGGGACTCGGATTCAAATAGAATTTTGTCGTACGTCTCCTCACAACTATCTTACCAGTGTATGTTGTGGTTTTCGAAGTCATGTCATGTTCACAGATCAGTTGGTCATTGCCCCTTGCTGTGAAGCGTTGAAAGAATCCACACCACCTATTTCCCGGGTGCAACGGATTCGTCAGTTGCAATGTCCCGCAAATCCGCAGACTGACGTACACAATCATGATATACTTATGTCCGCACCCACGTATATTCGATGTTTGACAAACCACCGCTGGAAAGATAACCCCGGTTCTGCAACTTCAAACGTTGATGGATCCCTGGACCAATGCTAACTCGAACCAGGGTACTGTAAGGGGTGCAGGAACTTGCGCGATTTTTGAGAATCCTCACGGGAGTCAAGGAACAACCATCGGAATCGGATATGGTGAATGTCGGACCCGATTGTCCGGCTTATCTCTAGGAGTCGTCTGCCCACTTCCCGTGAAGGCATTTCCCAGCACGACGATCGACCGAGCTTCAGATGCGGCGGTGGAACACATGAGTTAGCAGCTCGTGCTTCAGGGGTGTCTGATAGTGTTGGAAAGGACAACTAGTTCCATGGGCAAGGCTGTTCATAATTCCAAACAACGCAGGAACCACCCAAGTATCCGGATTAATAGAAGTGAGTACTACGATAGGCACGACAGTGTACTCTATGTGGCAAGGCAATCAGACACAGAACCCGGTTTGAATACACCAATAGAACTTACCTGTCATTCAGTAGCTCCCCTGTTTGCCCAATCATGGACGTTTCGCCCCAGGAGGTTATGTCCCATTTCACCCAGCCCCATCCTTCCTTAATCTGGTATTACATCCCGTTAACCTCGCACCAGTCTAGAAGAGGATATGAGGGGATACGTACGTCTGGTTTTTTGTGTGGCGCCAAGATTATCAGCCACCGTGCTTTAGTGCTCAGCTCCCAGAGTAGCGCGAATAACTCCGAAGGGCTTTGGATAAGGTGCAAGGCGAAAGAGCAAATGACCATCTCTGCGATGGGTTCGCTCTTGATGCCCTCTTCGTCCATGTCAATACCAAGTGGAGATTGTTCACCAGACCCTATGTCAGTGCACACCATAGGCAGAGCTCCCTCGGAGATGTCTTTGAAGGAAATTGTGGCGCAAGGATAAGAGGTTCGTTCTTGGTAAGCCTCAGCAGTGTACTATTGTCTGTGAGCATAGCTAAATGTATTCTGAGCAGTGAATCTCACCGGATCAGCAGCTGTGATACGAGGAGGAGGAAAATCCGGGCCAATCGGTTTGACGTTCAGTTTACGGCGAGGTACGACAGGCCGGGACTCCGAGTCAGAAGGTTCAGCATTGGTTGCTTGAACCCGCTGTGCACGTCCTAAAGTCCACCAATCCTTGAATGCCGCAGTGACTTCGCCACTAACGGCGAAGAGTGAGGTCATGGTGGCGTACGAGATAAACGGAATTATACCTCCCTATGATACAGACCTTTCAGCATAATCAGATCTGACCAGAAACGAGGCACCCACCGCAAGCCATGTCGAAAAGCAAAACTCGACATTCTTTAGGGTCCCCTGCCACTTCCTCTATGGCCCACCACCTGCAGAAAGGCGGACCGTGGTGCTTAGTTCTGCGGCAAGGGCTTGTCAAGGAGGACAGTCGACGTTACTTGTTGAACCACGCAAAGAGACATGTCCGAATGCCAGGATAATGCGGGTTCCTGTATGTGGCACCCACTTTCTTGTAGTACTAAGAATGGAGATCAGTAAAGGTATACCCTCAGGGAACGGCATACATACCTCATCTACACCATACTCACCATAGTTCTGGCGCATTGACAGAGACAGGTTCTGGGAGACTGGGACACGATCTCCTCTGGACATTTTGGAGACAACAAAGTCGAGTGTAAGCGCTCGCGCGACAAGCCGAGGGAATTTCGAGGCCTAGCTAGGAAGGGCGGTCAGCTGCACAAGCACGAGGTGGCCTTTGATTATTGGTTCATCCGAAAAGATAAGGAGTCAGAGCGTCCCGAGAGCGCCTCCGAAGCTGGCAGCTGACTGGAACTGGTAGAGACGAGCCTTCGAGCTGGTTTCAGGACATATTGGGCTCATGTGCGATATATCGTTGACGCTTCCTCCATTTCTTCAGTGCAATGTTGAACAGCAACGGTGACGCAATATCCTAGGTCCAGATCAAAGCAGGCGTGGGAACTTATTCGGAAGCTCCCGTCGAGGCACTGCCACTGGCTAGATGAGTAGGCGGGGCACAGGTCTGCTTTTAAATTCTCCTTTCTTGCCGCACAAGTACAGCCAGAGAGCTGTTTCTGTGGTCAATCGATCTCAATCTCTGGCCCTGCCCCAGCTTCAAGCTCCGGAATTCACGAGTCATGTAGCGTTTGAACGACTTCGCAACTTCCTGTCTAGGCCAATCCGTATCTCCAGGCCGTCCAAGTATTCATATACCCCATGCTCACCCATCCTTTGTGCGATGATACAAATGACTCATAGGGACGCGTCATTGCTGTAATGACTTGGAACTGGTCTTTCATCTCGGAGTCTCTTTTTTCGAGAGCTCGAATCGATCCTGTCGGACGTCTACGCTTTATCTGCATTGGGTTTATCATCCTACTCGTGCGCAACCACATGCGCTAGGCTCGGCCTCTTCAAAGGAACGGGTACCCGGATCTTGCCCACCTATCCCATCGAGGTCCGCTGTGTTCCAATGACGCCTTACACCTGATTCCGTCCTCAAGAGAGTCATATCGCTCATGTGGACCTGTCGAGTCATGCCAAAACATCGCATAGCACGATAATGGTCTGGTGACTTCATTTCTGCTAAGTACCTTTTGTCAGTTATCCCTCCCTTATCACGGAAGGTTTCCGGACTATCGTTTCCATCGATGCGTTCTAACTTGGAAAATCTATCTCTGGAAGTCATGTACGTATCTGATTGCAGTGACCTCCATGCTCTTACTATCCTCGTGCAAGCCAGCAGACGCCAGGCGTTCACCTCGCTGCATACCACTTCGTTCTATCTTAGACGATCTGCCGGGTCAAGCATTTAAACGAACGGTGATCTATGTCCTTACGATGCCGACGGTATAAACAATGAGGGAAGATTATCGGATTGAACATATGGGTGGTTTGATACTTGTGGCAACATCCCGCAAGTTCAGCCGCTGCGAGCACATGAGTTCGTATCCGCTATCTGCTCTCTTCACGTGTGGACCTGCGTTCGGCGGAGGTCCTTTTCGATCTGTTTGCTTCCTTTTATCGACTGCTCTGGGGCATGTGGCGCTCAGTTGACTGTATTACCACCCAAGGGAGTGAAAGAAAAAAAAACTTCATTTTCTTTTCTTTCACGTCCGGGATTGTCCCGTTGACCTTTAGCAGCACGGTTTTCTCGTTTGAGCGAACTGAGGTTGTTGTCCAGAGACGGAGATAGGAAGTCTGCTTCCACAATTGTACAGGCCGTTGACTATTAGAAACCCACCTAATTTAGGTCGTACCTAGCTAGCGCTTCAGAAACAATAAGAAATAGATTAAATGCAAGGCCATGACAAGCTCCAACCGAGTGTGGTTAGAAACCTGCTAGTCTTTTGTGCAGCGATCGAGGGCCACGCAGTCGTGTGCCCCTTTTCGGCTTCAAGTTGGTTCAGAAGTCGAATAAACTCACATCGAGGCGAGGTCGTTGCAAGGGCCGTCGGCCATTCAATCTGACACACACCCCATAATTTTGAATGGGCCTGAGGGTCCACAGTTCTCTGGTGCTGTGCCTCGATGGAACCTGAGGGTGATCGAAAGGTTACTTGAGAAGGGCTCCTAATCACAATTGGCTATACCTAGCCAATTGGAACCAGCCCAGCCTTCACAAAATTGAAATTTCTCTTAGGGGTGCGAGTCTGAATGTTCTTGGAAGCTCAAAGCAACAGTTGACACACAGTCTAACTCCTTCAAACCTGAGAATAGTGGAAGCTCTTTAAAGGCAAGTCTTGTTTTTCGGGCGAGAAAGTCTGCATCCATGACGCCACGATCACGACCGGCATGTGGACTGCGAACATGGCCCCTTTGAAAGATTGAATGCTTTGAGGGGTACTAGGCGACTCNGGGGGGACGGCCGCTTGCAACCCTGTCGCTTCTAGGCAATTTCAGAGCTGGTGATGTGTTTCAGATGGATGGTCTTAGGTAGCGCACTGAGTTCTTGCCGAACAGAGGGAATGCAATATTCATCAAAACATAGTGTAACCTCAGGGTTAGGTTTTACAGTAGAGAATCGCGACCGAGGGACAAGGCTTGGACAAGACAGAGGGCATATTCCGCCAGACCGGCAACGATAATACCGGACGATCATACCGGACTAGAGAAAGACCCTACTCATGCCTCACGATGAGAGCGTTGAGGACTTTATTACGATCGATTGTATTCAATTATCACTCTTGAAATTGGTAGTCTGTTGCTACACTATCACACTCTACTCTATATAATTTGGCCTCTTTGCCCATGCTTGGTCAAATTCTGCTTTCAATACGCCGTTCGGCTTGCTTTCGCACCCGGCAAGATCACGGTCGTCGCGGTGTGGTGACTTGTGGTCACCGCGGCAATCGCAGCATGCATCAAGCGCGCGTAAGACTGCGTAAGACATTTCACGTCAAGCACTCATTTTGATTCCGGTGACCCTGCCCCGAATGTGTTGCTTCCGTTGACCTCTCAGAACGGGAGTAAGGGTGCGTATCTGCGTGTTCACCTCATGTGTGGAGATGGGGGAGGCGTCCGGTCACTCAACGTCTAGGTTAGAGAATGCAGGCTCATGGAGAACTTAACTAGTCGAGTCTAAATGTTCAAAGAGGAAACCTGCATTGTGCCAAGATAGTGGCACACCCGATGAATAGATTCTGGGCCGCTATGGTCACAACCAGTCCCACTGCTTTGGAAAACAGATTCTGTCGTTGTGTGATTGACGGCCGGTTTTGGAGTCTAAAATTCAGGAGGAGTAAAGATGTGCAGAAGAACGTAAAGCTGTCCGGCCCTTTCGCGATCTTTTTAGGGTTTTATTTGGGTGGGGCTGAAAAAGTGTAATTTACCTCACGAAGCTTAGCAGCCTCCACAAATCAGAGGCACGGCTCTCAATCCCGCACTTATTTGTGCGGCCCGCCAGTTGGGTAGCGACCGGTAGCGAGCCCAACATCAACAATCTGTGTTCGGACATGGGCACAAAATAACATAAGAAATCGCTGCATCACAATATAAACAGCGGCGAACTCGACCAGGTGCCTTGCAATATATTCTCGTCTCAGGGCCGTGCTCGGCCGTTCGCCCGTTGCAGTTAAGACCTGAGGTAACCTAATGCAATCCTGAGGTCTGGCTACGGAGACGAAGGCGAGAACTCACTTGAAAAAATGGTAATTTCTACTTTATCATGCCAACATTTTCACCAACCCCACAGATGTTGTGGCAATTCGTGTCCACCAGGCCAAGAGAAAGTAAGCATGGCGCCTCCGCCTCTCCCGTGCTACCTGCAACCATCAAAATCCCGTCAAAATAGTTCCGTGGCACGATGCCGGCGATCCGGTGCGAGTGTGGGGTAAAATCAGGGTCTCGAGCCCGCTACAATCCCTCATGCTCCCGTACGGACTTATTCGATAATACAAACAGCCTGTCGATAGCGGGGCGCGTGATATCCATCTCGCGATCCCGCCCTCTCGAATTGATTTGAGGCTCTGAAAAGGCATGCACAACGTTTGTCTGGCGGTGGTCCGTGACCTACAACTGTCAGCAGTGTCACAGAGCGTCCAGGGTCGATTTAATGGATCTTGTGATTTTCTGATAAGTGGCCCACTTATCGAAGCACGAGTGTGTTGACAGTGGCACAAGATCCACCTGGAGCTGGACATGAAGTCAAGCCCACCTGAGTCCGACCCCTGTGCATCCCTCTGCTAATTCTCCGCGCGAAAGAGTCGAACGTGCTCTAGATAGGCAGCTACGAATGTGTCTATTCGCTTTTGGACTTATGTGGTAGGTAGCAATGCTTGGCTGCCCACTACGGTCCGAAAGACAGACGGCGAACAACGCTATGGACGACTTTGGTAACTTGTATCTGATGCCGCCTTGACGGTTGGACGTTAGTGTTCCCTGAACCCTTCCCCATCCCGCCGCTATCGGGACGGGGCCTGACGACGGATAAGGCATGGATAAGGCATGGATAAGCTCTCAGGTTAACGCACTGGCGACCGAGTCCCTAATTTATCGTAATTTAGTATCTGAGCTTTGGCAGCGGCGCTCCCCTCGTTGCGACATCAGAAAATCCCGACAGTGGCTCACTTTGGCTTACTCTCGCCGCAAGCTCGCACGTGAGTGAGATATCAATGAGATAAGTGGCGAAAAGACCGTTTCCTGCATGCAGAGTGTTTTGTAAAGAATCGCGTCATGGCAGATGGCAGGTAACAGCACTTGCAAATACAATCTTGATGTCAGCATCTTGAAATACGTCAGTGCATCAGAGGGCAGGCGCTTTAGAGCTCAGATTTGGCAAGTCAGAACCAGAACTCGACTTTATGAAATGCTTTTCGCGGACATGCAACCATTAGAGATGGGAAAGAGTTCATCATGTCCACCATGACCGCGCGAAGTGTCTAACGTCATACCCCGACTCGCTACTGCTAGGGTTAGGGAATGTCGACCTCATGCGTGTTTTTAATGATATATCATGAAATGAGAAACACGCAGCCTGTTTTGTTGAGTAACCCATTCAATCGATTAAACCCAGCGGCTTTATCTAGGCCAATTCTTTGATTATCAAGGCGACGTCCCTCGAGGGCACGTCCGGCTTCAATTCCCCCTGGCCAATACCAGATATCAGCACAAGCTAAGCGAAAGAGAAGGGTACCGTTTCTTGACGTATCCGATACTCTTCCTCGAAAAAATTCATCGCTGGTATCGAACTGCCTGACGGGTCTAAAGTTACTACACCGACCGAGTCCAAAGTTAAGCCTCGTTGAGGGAAATTTAAGGTTCGAAAATTATTCGGAGAAATCCCTATCTTATCGTCGCGCAGTAGGATCGCCGTTCGAAAAAGCTTCGGGGAAACTCGGTCGTAGGTTGAGCAAGGGTGCGCTCTTATCATGGTATACATACGAGTTACGATACCAAGGGGAGCCCGTCTTTTGCAACCATTTCCGCTCGGCCTCCCAATACATGTCCCGGCCGCTCGCGCGGTGTGAAAGCCTATTTAAATAATTCATGTGCTACGTACACCATTGAACGAAGCCCCCGAGTCTATGTTGCGTATGCCGTTGGTGCTTACGACTGACCCCCTTCGAAGCTCCGAGCATCGCGAGGCGTCGGCCACTGGGGAGTCCTATATAATTATCTCGTGCTTCACGAATGTTCGAAAGAAAAATCATCGAGCAGGTTCGCCGTTTTCCCAAGGGCCCTTTCAAAACTCTATCGATCCTCCGTGTAGGGAAGGAGCGCTTGGATCATATGGAGCACCGTGCGCTGCGTTATGTCGTGATAACGCCTAGAAATCAGCTCGGAATTGCGACCTCCTCGCACCGTGCGCGCACACATGCGCGCCCTTGTGGATCCACAAAGCGTCGATCACGGTGATCCACCTACTTTTTACTGTTTTGAGAGTCGCAAAGTGCGCTCGGGTTTAGAAGCTAGCGCACAAAGAGCGAGNAAAAAAAAGGGTCCTCGATTACACGTCTTGCCAAGTGTCGTATCATGATTGTAGAAACAGGGGTCCAGGTTCGCAGAAATGAAGGGGCACTGCATGTCGGCCATGCATATGATCGACTGCAGACAGACATATGATATCCATAGCGACTCGTTATCTGAATCCGGACGAGGCACGACGTGCCCCTCTCGTTCGTTCCTCACCCTCCAAAAAACGGGGGTTCGATCGCACAGTTGGGGCATGTGCAAGCAGCAAGTGCTCAGGCCCCAAGGCCTCAGCCCCTCAGGCCTCAGGAGAGGTCAGGAGTGTTTTGAAACTGGGTCCCTGGATCCTTTCTCGGGCAAACGACTTACCGTAACCGTGCCCAAGTTAACACCTGTTAAACTCGAAACAACTCTATTCCGATTCCAGCTAGTAGCTTCACCTTCCTTGAATGTNAAAAAAAAAAGATGTGCAGGCAGCAGGCATTCATCGAAACCGTCAGTCAAGTCAGAGGAGATTAATATTTCATTCTTCCTTTCATTTCATTATTCATGCCAGTCAGTGCCAGGCAGCCACAACCCCGAGGGTCCAAGACTGATCAAGAACTTTCAATGAGAGCGAAATGAACGATGATAATTCGGGTCACCGTCGTCTTGTCGGCCCTACCACCGGCCGACGAGACCCTGAGGCCCCTTAGGTCTGCAGACATGCAGTTACACTCCAACGTCAACGTAAACGTAATTTTCTTTGGGGGAGGAGCGATATGTCGCACCATAGTAGCGCACCCCAAGCGCGAGGTCAAGGACCCAATACACGGCCGCCTATTGCGAGTGAGTGGGGATCCCCCCCTTCATCATATCACAAAAGGTCACAGAAAGAGTCTCGGTATGTCAAGAGCCCACTTCGAGGACAGCTTCTCAATCTGATTCGCAATAGACTTGGCCGAAATCAAATCGAATGCTCTCTTTTCAATAACTTTCTTTTCGAATTCGGTCAGTGATATGTGTGATACGTCAAAGTGACGACGACCTTATTTTTTACTCCACTCATCCCGCTCTATTGCAAAAATCCGTCTCACACTGCCGAAAGCATCACGCCAGGGTAAAGTAAATTCCAATGTTATTTCATTCATGACGATGCAAATTGTGAATTGACATAAGGTATTCGTAAGATAGAAGGTATGGTAAGGTTATAGAGTACTTTGTGTAATGCAATTAGGAAAGTGGGATCATCGAATAAGAGTAAACCGTTACAAGTACACCAATGTACACCAAAGAGAAGGCCGAAAAAGACTAAAAGTACACAAAGACCAGGCGAAGACCAAGAAACCGAAGAGTATACATGCCCGAGACCAATAAAGCGACGAGATCCCAACGGAAACCCCCAAAAAGGATTAGCCGGGAAAAGAATGTTGACGAGCAGGGCGAGCAACGGGAGGTGGCGCATTATGCGTATAATTGATAATGATAGTGCGTAGGGTATAACTTGCTGATGATGTTTGAATATGGGATGATGTCGATGCCGATGCTGAAATGCCAATGCGATGAAGATGCACGACCACTGTCGTCGAAATGGGAATCAAATGCGAGGGTATGAAGCGAACTGCACGATAGCGATCGAAAACGATGACAAGACAAGATGAGAGAGAGAAAAGGAGTGTGTGTGTTTATGAGTAACGCTGGTTGGTTGGTTGGATGGATGCTGGGAAGAGGAACAACTTCTTGGGGGGGGAGCTCGACTTCAATCTCAACCTCAACCTCTTCGCCATCGACGATGCGCTTCTCCTTGCGTTTGACAATGTTCTTGGGGTGTTCCATAACAGGATAGGTTAGCACGTTGTCGTACGACCAAGAGCGAGCTGTTCATTCAAGTCAGTGACTAGGCCAATGGGTATTGCAATTAGAAACTCACTCTCAACGGTCGGACGCTTGGGAGCTGTGTCCTCGTGACTGAAGGTGCTCGAGGTAGAAAGAGGGCTGCGCACACTGCGTCGCGAGCTGGGACTCGTGCTGAGCGAGGCACTTGATGAGGAGCGAACCTTGAGCTTGACGTCGCGGACAAGGAGCTTGCCCTCGGCACCCGGCTTCAAGATGGATCGCTCTCGCTTTGGGGAGGTAGAGGTTGTCGAGGAAGACGAAGGAGATGGGGAGGCACTGAGAAAGGCGAGANNTTCTGCGCGACGGTTGAGAGCGTCAGAGAACTTTGTGTAGAGATCCTCGGTGGGATCAGCCACGGTGTAGAGAGCGCAGGTGCTTGTTCGGCGAGCTGGGCGTGCTGGGCGGATGGTTTTGAAGTTGTCCGACTTGTTTGCAGGGGGGTTGGTGAAGCCGTACACGGATGCTCGCCAGGCGTTGCTGCCGTCAGTCCAGCCCGGAATGGGTTTGGGAAGCGGCTGACGCTCCTCCCATCGGGTGGTGGGCTGTTTCCGGGGCCCCGGGATGACTGCCTCGATGCGCTTGTTGGCCATCATGATTCCACCGGTGTACTCGTCGGGGCCACCGTAGCAGTCTTCGTCGGTGCTTTCGTCGTGGTAGATGGTGTTGAGATCCGGAAGCGGGGGGAATCCGAGCTGCTTTGCCATTTTTTGGACATGATCCGGATACGATTTTGAGCCCGAGGAGGTGGAGGACTCTGATGAGGAACTGGTGGATGGGCTNGGGGGGACGGTTGATAGCAGGCTGCACATGGCGGACGTCGCGGTCCGGGTAGTCGGGGAGGCCGCGGTGCATCGAGTTGAGGTCAGCAATGCGGCAGTCGTCAGAGCAGTAGAGACCCTGGGGCGACTGGTCGATCACTGTCCGGTATCGGATGGGTTGTGCGAGTTGGGGGGCTGCCGGGGCGGCCTTGAGGGTGCCGTTGGCCCTGAGGCGACCGGTGCCGGAGACGAGGCCTGGCTTGCGGGGGTTGGGCTTGGTCTTCTTCGCCTTGGATGGTGCTAGATGGGATGTTAGGCACGGACNGGGGAGGAGGAGGTGGTGGTGGGAGACTT